>JAPMOR010023663.1:1011530-1045478 GCA_026543865.1 Argiope aurantia
TAATGCCGGCGTCCTGGCATAGGGGTAGCGCGTCTTCCCAGTGATCTGGGAGTACTTATGAGTATGTCACATTACACAATTCACAGATAATATCCTCCAACAAACGTTGTCATGTCAATAAGAACATAAACAAGGCAATAACTGTTTCGATATTAATGATTAAATCTTGTCCAATTCAATGGAAACAGACGCGATTGGGTCCCGTCTAATGCCACGTATGCTTACAATGAAGCAAACGCTTCCGCGCGGCGCAGAAGTGCGAAGCATGCAGTACTCACGTAAGTCCCGTAGTAGGCCATTATCCCTCAGCGTGTCATGGCTCGGAGCGTTTTCACCAACAGACTGAGGATCCTTCTTGCCAGCACAACACACGCGGATGGAGAGAGATGTGGGGGTGGACCAGCGCTAATTTTAGAATCGTTCCTCTCTTCGCTCCTTCCTGCCAGCTGATTAACAAGTGCTTAAACCATTTGTCTGAGGCAATTAGTTCTTTCGGGTTGTACATTAATTTGCTTTGTTTCGAAGGATGAGCGCGCGTCTTTGTCTAATGAAGTAATAACAATAGTCAGAGTACTTTTGCTTTTCTTTCGGAAATTAAAATTGTACCACATATTTATTTTGGTCCACTGGATCTTATTCTCGAGAATTTGCTAATTTTTATTTTCATTTATTCAAATAACTGTACCTCGAGATTTTGATGGCTCTTTATGCTTCAGACTTTCCCAAGACCGAAAATTATTATTATTATTGTCGGACATGACGACTCAAAAACACAGACAAATAAGACTTGGCATGTGATTCTGATATCCAACTTGTGAATCTAAGCAAAAACCCGGACCCAATCAGCCAAAAAAGAAAGTCCAAATATATATTCTATGCACTATTCTAAGACGCTTAGTAAAAATAACTATATTAAACAAATATACAGCAAAGGCGAGGGAATAAAGCTCCATTTGGTTGAATGTGAAAAACTACATTTCTCGAATATCTCATCTTGGATTACTTGCCTATCCATTTCCTGCAGATTCCAATGATCTTTTACGAATTGCAGTATTACAATTACATCATAAAATAGGGAATGCAAAAAATATCATCAAAAAATGTAAGTGCACATCATGGCATTTTTCACTGTTTACACTTCGCAAAATATTTTCCTAACAGTAAACAAACTTGTTCGAGAAACGAGGAAGCAAAATTCAGCATTCCATTTCCACTCACGAAACTCGCATACCTTGCATAGATGTAGAAACGAGTTTTCCCAAATCTGACTCTGTGCGGTTCTTGATTCGGGGATAAAAGGCAACTGAATTTGCAAGTTGGAAGTATTTAAGCCGTCTTTTATGTCTTGCCAAATCTTCAGTGAATGCATTCGACTCTGACAGTATTTTCATAGAAATATGGCGTTAACGTAGAATAGTGTAAGGTTTCCGTTTCTCTCACCTGATAATTGGCATTCCAGCCAGACCTGGTACCACACACATTGTTAAGCGCCTCCGGACTGCTAAATGGGGGATCCTTCGCAAGTAGAGTCATTGTGCCTGGTCATTAGTTGTATCCAGATATAGAACGACAAGCGTGTGTTTCGTTGTTTCAGGGAGAAGAATGTGAAAACATTCAGGTGTTAAATTTTTTTTCTATTATGAATGGACTACTCACATCAATCACTAGCAACCGTTGTCATTAAGTGCCGAGGTCAGGTGAACTTTAGCCGGTGTTAGCGGTGAATAGAATATAATTAACAAGGGTCAGCTACAAAGATGAATCATTAATAGACATTCCGACGATCGACCGGAGACCACTAAGGAAGCATTTCTGAACGGCTATTGGGTTATAAGGAACTCAAGTGCCCCAAAGAGAAAATGAGAGGCGGAGATTTGATGGAAATAAAATATGGTATTTTTTAAAGAGGAAGGGAAGAGCAGTGAGAGGCGTGGAAGGGAAGTAGGAGAGACGTGAGTGTTTGAAGGCGTTCCGGATTTTTTGAGAAGCTCCGCGTAATTCGGTTTCAATGTTAAGATCCACCCGATAAAGATCGGTGGATTTCTGGAGCTACCGCTGGAGTAGCCATCTGAGCTAACAGCCTGTTAGCGTTTTTCATGGTGTTTATTCTCCGAATTGATCTAGGAACTATTTCATGATTAACTTTCAACTGTTGTCGAATTTTGTAAATAATATTAACCTAGATTTGAACAAGATGTTTTTGTGTACATATATAAGGCTGTAAATAAAGGAATTCTTTGTTACGCTACTCTCTTATTTGATCGGTCAGGATCAGGACTTAACAATAGGTTTTCAGTAGCTCATTTTTTATTATCTCGAACAGGAATAATCTTTAACTTTCTATTCACTCAAAAATTCAGAACGAATTTGGTTAGATTTATTAACCCTTTGAAGTCAAATGTCTCCTCTCAGCCGCCAAAATTCAAGACGGAACATCCTTTTAAGGTTGCCCTTATTTATTTTCTTGAATTTTTATTGTTAAAAATACCTACACAGTGGTAAAAAGATGTAGATTAATTTTGGGGGGAAATTCAACTGATAACAATTACACATATTTATTTTTCGGTGCAATAAACAAATATTAGGTGAATAATTATTCATAAAGTTACTTTTCGAGTGCAAAGGATTAAACCTTTCTGAAACGTCCTTCACCGTTTTAAGTTATTATTTAAGTGCTTGAATTCTTATCCAAAAGCAAAGAGCATTCTGAAAAAACCAAGTAAAGGTTTACTGTCTGGGAAGGCCTTACTTTCAAAGAAATAAGACATTAACATCGAGTAATTCATTTCCTATTTGGCACTATTTTCTATTATCACAATAGTTATGAAATATTAACCTTTGGTGTGAATTTAGCAATATTACTGAATCTATCGTGTGATTCTTCACGAGTATTTTGGCAACTAATTTCTGACATGCGGTTATAATGGTGTCCGAAAATCGAATTTGTGTATTAGACACGTTTTTTCTAAACTATTGAAATAAAAATTTGAAACATAATTACACTTGTAGTCAGAAAATTGGTACATTTAAGTCATAGCGTTTTTGAGTTTACAAGCTTCTGAAAGAACATATCGACAGACGGTCAACTCCTAATCGGCGTGGATTTGGCTCAAAATCTGATAGGTGTCTCTACTATAGATGATAAATTTGTGTATAGAATTTTATCCACTTAGCTCTCTTCGTTTTGTAGTTATCGTTTTCACTTACATTCAGATAGGGGGTCAGAAAGATTTCCTCTGAATAGATTTTGTTCAAAATCTGAGAAAAGACAATGTATCAAATTTCCTCTTTTTGGCTGAAAGTATATTTGAATTGTTTTTGTCGTAAGCGGACGGACAGACAGACATAATAGCAAAAAGGCATTTTTCGAATCTCCATGTTTCAAATTTTTGAAATGACAAGTTAAGTCAAAATCTCGAGTCCAATTATTTTGATGATATCAGTACTTTCTATATACTTCACATATGAGAAAGTAAAGTACAAAAAAAAATAGTATGAGCATTTATAAATTCTAAAAGAAGTATTAATATTAGCCTTCATAAATTCTAAAAAAAATCGCTCATCGAGGAAAATCCTTCTTATATTTGAAAAATTATAATGCGATGTAACTTAAAAAATATAAAATAAAATAAAAACTTGCAGCTTAGGGCGCGGCGGTATAAGAAATCGAAACGGCCAATATAAGATGAAAGTCTAATATCCATTCTTCGAAAATGAAAGAAAATAACTAAAAAAAATGCAGAATCATTGTAAATTAATCTTAAGGTGGAACATAAAATTTGACTCGAAAGATCATCCCAACCTAGAAGAAATATCGTTTAATCTTTTTGAACAAATCTAAATCCCCCCCCGCACCCAGTATCTGCAGTTTCCAAATTGAAGTTACTTAAACTAAAATGAAGAAACGAGCATTAACTACAATCTTTATTAAACAGAAGAATAAGGGCAAAATAGACAATTTAGTTTAGAATTCTGCATCAGAAGAATAAAGAGCACAGACATGACATTTAAGAGAGTTTATGGGTCAGCTTTCAGAAGTTCAGTTTGTCCCTGTGCACGATGAGATGAGTCTGGAGGTGAGAGCGCTGCTTGAACCGCTTACTGCAGAGGTTGCATTGGAAGGGCCTCTCGCCCGTATGGGTGCGAAAGTGGCGGTTGAGCTGCCACCTGTCCACGGCAGAATATGGACACACAGAACACTTGAGCAGCTTGCTGGAAACGGCGACCGAAGCGAGAAATCTGGAGAGATTCGCATCTAAAAGTAAAATCAATTAGTTTCAACAGCTTCGATGTAGTTTTTATTAAGAATGAAAAGCTCAAAAAAAAAAAAAATCAGAAGATTTATCGATAGCTCAAAGGTTTAATATAAAAATTCACAGTATCACTTGAAACAGTGTTTCGATCCATCTGAGGGTCTTGATGGTATTTTACCACACTGATCTTCCTATTCAAGTGAATAAGCAAAATGATCTCCCAATTTATCAACTGACACTTGATAGAATTAATCGTATTTCAAGGGACGCAGTTCAGATGTATACGGACGACAGCAAAAATGACAATGACTGTACTGGCAGAGGTATCTACATCAAATCTCAAGATAAAGAGTTAAAAATCCAGAAGAGGAACACCGTCTTCTTCTCTTATTGCCATCAATGAAGGACCGGAATTGCTCAAGTCACTCACTCATAAAAATAAAATCTGAATTCTGTCAGATGGTAGAAGCTCAATTGGCCTCAAACACTTGGCCAACTGGCATAGTGTGAGGGATAATGTGGGAGTGAATATACTCAAATATCTAACACGCCTTTCCTTGTTTCATCAGATCCACCTACAATGAATACTCTCTCATGTTAGTATCGAGAATAATGAGATTGCGGATACACTGGCTAAAGTGGGAGTTAGTGATGCCTCTGTACCTACATGGAAATTTTCTCGACAGTTAAAAGCCAAAATAAAACCACTTGGCTTGTCCCACCAGTATAAGAGTAATCATCCAGGGGGCTCTCTGGCTCTTGCTTGTAGTGGGCAGGATCAGACTACTCTCACTCGTTTTCACAGTGGACACTTTGAAACTATGAAATATTCTGAAGGTTCTAAGCGCTTTGAAGAGTCCACCCCAAGTGTATTACGGAAGAAGCTTCACTTTCATATTTGTCCGGGTCTCTGCAGGCAAGATCTTATTGACAATCCTTTGTTAGTATTGGACTTCTTCAGGGTATACAATTTAGCTCTGCTGTTTTGGGGCCGTTGCAACAATATATAAAAACCCACTAAACTACCAAATTGTAAGATATTAATTTTTTTTGAAAATTACTACAATAACTTTTAAATGTTTTGTTACATTTGACCTGCTTCTAATTTGTAAAGATAGAATCTTCTAATCGATTTTTCACTTTCTCCCCTTATGCATTAGAATCCTGAAATTCTGTGCAGTTGTATCCATTCGATGATAATATACTATTTTAATATTTTCCCAATCAAACCAAAAACGAATTTCCTGTCTATTCACGGATACGAAAACCTTCCATAATTTTGTGTAAGCACAGGAGCTGTTCATTTTCCCAAAATAGGTATCAATGAAAGGCGGAGGAGGTGCTTGCATTTTATTTAGCAATATCAAACCCCAACTAACCACTGCAACAGTAATCGTGGATAATCCGCGAGATTGAGCTGGCTATGTGATCGATAAATACAAAAGTTTCGAATTACAATAACACAGAACGGTTCAAAATGACACGTTAGGAAAAAGAAAAGGGGAGGAAATGCATCTAATAGAAAGTTTACACCTTACAAAGAACTGAAAAAATGTGCTCATTTTTATTCAATGCAGGATAAAATTGTCCAAAGATGACGGATTCTGAAACAAACATAGTAATGACACTCTTTGGTAGTCATTGAGGAAGTACAATTAAAAGATTTCATAATACGTTCATGGCAGGTTAAAAAGTAGAAAATAAGTTCTTAAAATGCACACTTTAACTAGTGTACAAATGTATAAAATCATTTTTTTTTCTATCGAAAACCTGAAAATCAACTAATAATCAAAACTATTAAGACAGTTAAAAATATCCTTTTAATGAACTGAAAGATAAATTAAACAACGCGTAATTTTAAAGATTTTTTTTTCACGCGGTGCACCAGAAATGGTTCATTTTACTCATTCAGGGAGTTCACGATTCACATTTGTCTGTGGACGATGAGGTGCGTCTGCAAGTGGGAGCGCTGCTTGAAGCTCTTCTTGCAGACAGCGCACTGATGCGGACGCTCGCCGGTGTGTGTCCGAAAGTGTCGGATCAGATGGGACTTGTTGGCAGTAAAGTATGAGCATAAAGAACAACCATGCAGCTGACCATACATCGAGGGCTGGCCAAGGAGATCCACTTTTCTTGAAAAGAGGCGGGCTAGGAATAAAAGAAATATACATAAATCCAACAGTGATTTTTTATGGAATGCACGCAGATCAAAAATGACTTCAGAATCATTTTATAAGTTTTTCCAATAAGAATTAAAAGTTTCACAATATTTGAATACATTTCCTGGCATGTCTGGTACAAATGAATTTTTCAACAAAAATTTAAAAAAAATTCATCTGCCTTCATTTTTTTAAATACAACTTATACAGATAAAATAAGAATTTTTTCATGAAATGTTTTTAAATCAATACTTTAATCCCAATTTACATTTTATGTAATAACTATAAAACATACACACGCCAGACGTTAATATGAGACAGGAACCTTCAATAAAAAAATGACCTACCTGATCATCCTATTAAACTACTCTTAAAGATAACGAAAACAACCTTCTAAGTTCTGAGAAATTTCAAGATTTAACAAAAGAGAAATGACAACGTGAATTAGGTTGTTGGTAATGCCAACCGTACCATTCCGCAACTGAACATCCAAGTTAAGCAGAATGTACTAATACTTATCACTATTAAGGAAGTTTATCAAAGTCAGCATTAACAATTGTATCGGACAAGAAGGAACAGTCATTTAAAACAGGACAAAGAAAATTACCATTAAAAAGAAGTGCTAAGTGTAGACTTTTTCATTCGCTTCAACGACGTTTAAATTAATCTCGCATGAACTGATCTGTTTAACATCCGTTCAATCTACAAGGGATGGAGCAGGAGGTCGCAACTACAGATGGAAATAAGGAAGTCCTCTTTTACCCGTTATCTTTCCGATATGTAATAATAAGTGTAACTTCTAACAAATCTAAAATCAGAAAGGTGAGAAGCCCGTTTCTTCATCATATTGTAAAACCACATAGTAATCAATTGTAAAACCATATGGCATTTAGAGGTGAAAATTAATAATTACTCGATATAATAATCGGAGCTAATGAGAATTCTTGAAATTTTGGCTTATTGAAAAAGCTAAATGGATTATTTTTATTGATCCACACACACACAATTTTATGGCAAAAATAACATATAAAATATTTAAAAAAAAATTGATGAGTGATTTGAAAGCATGATCTCTGCTCGAGACGGTTGAAGGTCAGCTCGCCAAAACCCGGTGCTTATAGGAGATTTGTATCGGGCAAATCATAAGTGACACAAAGTGTCAAAGCGGCGTGCACAGCTCCGGTTTCGTTGTGACCTTTGGAGGTAGTGCTGAACAAAACCTTGGCAGGAGAAATGTGTATTGAACTAATGTACTTCAAGCCGCTAATAATTTATTCGACATTTTATGTCACTGATGACTTGTCAGAAGTGTGGACTGTTATCTGATCCCGATTTGTCTTTGAGCAATACATCACACCAAAAAGTTTGCACACGAGGTAGCGAATCTCTTCATGTAGAAAGTTAACAAAAACAAATTCTGCGAAGACTTGAATTTTAATCAATCAGATTGTGTTAAATTCCAGTTTGGATAAAATGAAAGTTCCTTCGTATCTGTTCCAAGGCGTTGAATCGAGGTACGTCTACTTCTGTCAATTTAAGAGCTGCAAATGGTCCCTGTGAACGATAAGGTGCGTCTGCAGGTGGGCACGCTGTTTGAAGCTCTTCCTACAAATAGTGCAATGATGCGGACGCTCGCCTGTGTGCGTCCGAATGTGTAGCGTCAGGTTGGACTTCTTGGATGTTGCATACGGACAGAGAGAGCACTGGTGCAGAGTTGTGTTGAGAGAAAAACTGGGCCTTCGCGATATAAAATCTGGAGGGAAAAAAAATTGGATAATGAATCACAAGATTATTTACAAACAGCAGACAGTTAAAAATGATTCAACTCAATAAGGATATTATAGATATGAATAAATACCAGGTTGCAACAGACTTCGTTCGAAAACCCAAACAAGGTCGGTTGTTACGATGCGTTCGGGCATTTGATTAGCAGGAGAGAGCATACGATTTTTTTTAATAACATTATGGAACTTGCTAAATTAGGGTGACTATATTTAATGCATTGTCACAAAGGTGAAAAATTCGTCAGAAGGTGATATTGAAAGGAAAAGGAAATAGAGGATGGGGGATAATCAATCCAATTCATATGTGAAATGATTAATGAAAAGTACAATAATAAATTTAATAAAGGCAATTTTTAAGAACGGCCTTAGTGTACTAAAAGGCTGCTTTTTTAAAATTATTTAAATATATTTCCAACTTTTTAGTCTTTAATGCCTCATTTATTATAAATATCAAGGAATAAAAGAAATTTTTAAAATCAAATCACCATCAGTTAACGTTATTTAGTTAAAAAATGTAACTAAATCGATCAATTCACTGATAATTACGTTCTAAAATAATTGAAGTAATGCAATGCTATCGAGAACTCATGCACAAAATTTTAAAACACATAACATATCAAGAAGTGTTCGAAAAATCGATCGCAAAATTTCATATTAGCACACGATATAAATTAAATTAATCAAATGTGTATGAAAAGAGCATTTCAGCGCATTTCTTTCTAAACTGGAAGAGAATAAGCAAATTGGTACTGTCCCGTTTTTTCAGGAACCTTATTAAGCTCAATCTATTCATAAGCAGTGATATAATAGGATAGAAAAAAATCTTAGACAAAGTGCTGCTCTCCTCCACTCCCACCCCTGGACTATAATTTGCCAGTCGCGTAACAACGTAAGATATATATGAGTGAATGTAATCGTAAAATAACAATCATGATAAAATATTTCTCAGTTATTTTTTTGTTTTGTTACATATAACATTGAGGAAAGAGTGTGTGTGTATGGGGGGGGGTATTACGCGATGAACGTCATTTAATTTCAGTATATCACTAATTTTAACTTTATAATATCAAGGGTTGCACATCAGAAATAGGTTTAAGAAAAGCCTCCCATCAAGAGCTTCTTTCACATTCTTTAATATCAGATCCAACCAGAGAAATTCGCACCCGAAACCCGAACAAATAATTTCATCAAACCATTTTATTTTCCACCATATGGAGTCCATTTAAGTAGTAAATTAAATAATACATTTTGTAAAAAGGGTCATATTTAAACAGTATCCCTGAAATTACAAATTCACTATTGTTATATATTCTGCATGAGTAAAATAAATTTTTTACCATTTCAGATGAAAGACTCAAAGCTCGAATGATGTGCAAATGGTAAACAGCCTGAATTCCTCAATAATATTTTGAAAACAACTTCTTCCCTGAATAAGTATCAGTGCTGGCAACTGTGTAATATTATAATAATTTTGCTGATATTACAAAATTATTTCATTTTATTTTCGTGAATAGATTAGGGTGTGTACTCATTTTTAAAAGCAAAAGATACATACATTTATCTTCAAATTAATTCAAAAGTTACAAGGAAGACCAAGGAAAAAATCAAATAAACAAATTAATATTTTAAAAGAAAATATAATATGGCTGATGAATAACAAAGAAAAAAAAAGTACAAAATGTACAATATTATTTTGGTTCTTTCACTCATCATATGAACCTTTGAGCATTTCTGAAATAAAGTTTTAATCAGTTTCTCACAAAATACATCCTCTATTTATGAACTGTTTAAAAGTTGACCTTAAAGAATTCAGTTAAATTTTGAAGTTAACTAAGATTTCAAAGTAGCTGCATCTAGAACATACTTATACTAGAATAACAGAAACACTCAGCAGACCACACATTCTTATTTCAACTCAAAAAGACTGTTTTACTCATTCAAATGAATTCATGTAGAATAAAGAGTTTAAATTAAAATGTTGAGTTAAACAAGAATTTATTTGCTTCTGAAACTATACATTAGCATGAAAATTAGCATGACATCTGTAAAATGTAGTAGTTCAGCTAAAAAATGAATAGCAAATTTTTAAACCTAACCAAATGCAAATGAAAAACTATTAAGGAGTTGCATTTTTTAAATACCTATTTTGACTGTAGTGGGTTCATATTAAAACATCCAGTAGTAAATTTAGATATTCTTTGGTATATGGCAGAGAACATTATGAGGTCCATACTTTAATAAGATAATTTAGTTTCACATTTCAGAACATTTTAATATTTTTTTATTTTGTTAACTTTGTGAACATGTATTTGATTTTAATTATTTTTTATGACTCCAGATTGTCTAGCATCCACATCTGTACACAATAATATTATTGCTATTCAGTTTTTATGAATATTCGAACAGAAAATTGTATATATGAGAGAAAGGCACTTAAAATATTTGAAATAAAAGGTTGTGATGAATACTATAACAAAACATTTTTATCTTATATATATACTCATTAAGCATCAATATTCAAACACATAAAGTCTACATTAAGGTAGAAATGATTTTAGAACAACAACTCAATCTTTGAAAAAAAATATTGCATAAAAGTGCTCTTTTTTTTTCCTTTAATAATATGCAACAGAACAAAGGGAAGAAAAAGCATGAAACATCTAGACCTTTAATCTAAAAACAAGCATGCACACAAAACATTTATGATTTATTAAAAAGATTTCAACCACTACTTCCAAACTGCACTTATTAAAACATTTTTTCCCCCTAAAGAAATGTACATTTAATTTTTTGAAGTGCAACACATTAAGCTTTATTAGAGAAGGAAAGTAAGCATTTCCTTTTGTCCATCATCTGTTATTGTGAGATCTCTCTCACACACTTTAACAAATCAATTATTCCCCCATGCACGACAACAAATGATTCTTTAGAATACACAATTTGGCGGCACTGAAGGGATAGTTAAAGAAGGTCAGATTAGAATAAAATATCAGTAATAACTAATCTAAATGGATTAATTTAACTCCAGATTTCAAAAACAAATTTTTCTAATAATCTAAAATGTTGATTTTTTTTATTTATTTATATCATTTTTCCTTTTTTGCCATGAAATTATTTTTTCTTTCAAATTCACAACCAGGTAGCATCACTATATGGAATCAAAATTTAATTGAACAAAATAGATCATTTAGTTCCAAAAATATTTAAAGAATATATAATCACTAAGAATACACAACTACGCAATATATTATCAAGTGAATAAAAAATGGATTATAAAAATTCATTTTTATAAATATGAAATAAATGATGCTACATAAAAGCGTGTGAAAATATTTTACAACTATTTCAACAAAATTTTGTTTTTGCGGAATGAATTAAACTATTTAATGTCTTATAATGAAACTGCACAAGGAAATAGTCCTTGTTGATTCATTACCAGATTACAAAAACGACATCTGAATGATCTAGTCAACATTTAGTTCACATATATGAATGACGTGAAATAAAATCAGATCATGAATCCAATTTATCTCAAACTTTAGACTCTGTCACACAGCTAATGTTTTTTTTTTTTTTCAGAACAAAAATGAAACACATTAATTCCATTGTTTTAGAATATAAAACTTCAATGCAGTAAAAGGGCCTTTTTTTATTTATCATTTTTCAATGGAAAAGAATATTTAAGTGTGGAAGAAAAATGGAAAAGAATATTTTTCATTAGAATGATTACAAGGATGTTGACATACTCACATAACAATGTGATTAATTTCTAAGTTATCAACACAAAGAAATATATATTTAAATCAAACATCTAATATTCATATAAATAAGTTGAATTTAAAACCTATCTACTGTTTTTTATAACAGAATTACATTTTGAAAAGTCAATTAGCTATATCTTTAGTTACATGAGACATCTTAAGTATCTATTTAATCATCATTTAAAAAGTTCAGGCCATATAGATAAATATAAAGGCAATTTGCACATTTATTCATTAACAAATTTATACAAAATGAAAACATTCAGCATTTAGAAATTATAGATAACAAGATATTCTCCTCATAAAAATGTAGAATTTCATAAAAATGCATAAAAGAAACAATTACATAAATATAAATGATTGCTTTAATAATATAAATTTTAATATACAAAAAAATCAAGATGCAGTTTTCATCTCCAAATGTAACAAGAAGGATTTTTAAAATTGTAAGTGAATATTTAGTTAAATACAGAAATACATAAATAAAGATGATAACTATATGTAATCTAATCTGTCCAATTTACTCTGGGAGGGGGAATCTCAACACACATAACACCAATATCATCTTAATACTTAACAGTTTTATAACACACCATTCTATTACATTTTAAATAAAAATTTATGCAAAATTCAATTTCTGTATATATAGGCTGAATGTGTTTCTTATTCCTCAGTTTTAAAGATGATGAAACCTGACAGGACAAAAACAAATATTGCATTGATCCAAAAATTCAAAATGCAAAAATTTAGAATCAGAAATGAATAAAGCTATGGTATTATTACTATAAATTATTAAAAAATGGTGAAAACGATTTATATGTAACAGTTTTAGTAAAAATAATGTAACAGTAATTAAAATCATAATAATTTTAAAAACAATTCCAAGAAATAAGTAATTTTTATAAACGGTGCAACTCATATCAAGTGTGTTATTATTTTTAATGAGAACAATCAATTTCCTTTTTTTATTATTATTATTCAACACATTGTGAAGCAGCAAGGCCTTTGAGTAAATGAAAAAATTCAAAAATGACCTATCTATGATAATTATAGGTCATTTTTGAATTTTTTCATTTAAAGTACAAGGGATAGGCATGTTAAACTTAAAAAAAAAAAAAAAAAAAAAAAAAAAAAGAGGTTTTGACTTCAAATAAACCAAAATAATTTCAAATCAAAGCCAATATTATAAATTTATGATAACAGGAAATTAAAGGAATCAAAGAAAAATTCAAATTAAAAGTGCTCAAATTAGCAGAATGTCACTATATAAATAATTTCTAAATTATTACTAAAAATCATTCACATTACAGAGTTACATTCCTTGACAGAAATATATATATTTCAAATGTTTAATTCTTAAAAACTTCAAAAATAATATAATATATACAAAAGAATGAAAAGAATTTTACAAGGAAAAATGGGAGTAAATCAATACAGACATTTTTTCAATGAAATTAATCCATAAAATTTAAGTTTCCTCAGAAACACTTGTTAAAATAAATCAATATATAACAATAGCATTATGTCAAGAATTGAACTCTCTGCAAGCTTTGTGAGAGATTAAATTTATAAAAATTTTCTTAACAAATGTTAAGTTTCATTATTTCAGAGATTTGAGAGCATGAATTTTCAATTATTAGAAAAATAATGTTAATGGGAAAAAATATATTTATCTAGAAACCTGTAGGAAAAAAAGCATTGCTCAAAGTAAATTTATCACTCAAATGCAACACATCTCGCTTATGAGAAATACATATAGAAAAAGGAATTTGAAATTTTTTTCTCACTTTGATATGTGTGAGTGTTAGTCTTTTATAAAATATGATAAGTTTTTATTTCGGAAACTTATTTTTCCTATATTTCATGAATTTAGTACTTGCACACATTTTCCAAGCATGTATTATCTTCACATGATTAGGTTCTTCAAATATATAGTATCAAAAATTTTCAATTATTTATTCTCATTTAATGTGATATTGCATTATTTCTTATATTTTTACTTAAAAATTTTTTTTAAAATTATATGTTATGTTATCTTTTTATGAGACAAAAACAAAATTTAATTTTCTATAAGATAATAATTTTTTTTCAGTTAAAAAGTGCAATAAACAAATTATGTTTACCTTCACTTAATTTAATTTCGGTAATAATAGCTTCAGTGGTATAGCGACTGATGAGCGCGAGAGGGAAATAGACGATTTGGTGCCTGTTTTTATAGCACCTTTTATAAAGAAATATCAAGGCAAAGTTTAAAAAAAAAAGAATATCATGTCCTAGGGATCATTTATACTAACTAAAACCATTGATAATGGCTGGGACAAAAAAAAATCATATCATTATCTACCCTTATTGCACTATTGAACAGTCACCTGTGATTAATTAGAATTATGTTAAATTACTAAAGCATAAATATACAATAAATTTACTTATTGAGATGTTCTACACATTCCATGCTGTGAAATAAAATGCCTCTTGACTGATGACTTTGTAGTGAAAGTCCTACCACAAACATTACAATAATGTGGTTTTTCTTTGGTATGTGTCAATAAATGGGTCTTCAAATTACTTGTTTTTACTGAGCTGTAGGAACAGAGTGAACACCTATGTACTTTCTTTAAGTCATCTGAAAAATTAAAAAGTGATAAAAAAAAAACTCTGAAATAAGTAGTATAAAAATACATTTCATTATAAAAGATATATAATTTTCATGTAACATAGTACAGCAGAATTAAAAGTCAATGACACAATTTTTAATTTGTTAAAAAACGCTTTTGTACAAATAAAAATTATATAACGCAGTGTAAATAACATCCCATAGCCTATCAAAAATTATAATAATCAATATGAGAAAAGAAATTTCAGCCACAATAATTTTTAAATAGAAGAAAATATACTGCAAGGCAAATTTCTGCATAAACATAAAGCATGATTACTATGATATAATTATTTTATTTTGAAATTTTCAACAAAGAGCACAAAATAAATAATGAGTTTAATGCACAGCTTTTTTTTTTTTTTTTACACAAGTTACAAAATTGTTCAACAATAAATATTTTTTTTACAAGGCAAAGTTTTTTTTTTTTTTTAAAGGATGTCACGTCCAATTAAAATATCAATTGTAATGTTAACTTGTCATTACAATTGATATTGGAATGACAAGTTGACAAAAGATAACCTCTTTCAAGAATCAATAAATGTTGAGCAATACATGGCAAGAACTAAAATATCCCCTTGAACAATCTGAAATTTATTAAGATAACTGATCTTGCAACAAACTCCATTATACTATTCACATACATAATCATACATCTAAATATGATAGTTTTTGAACAATAATTTTTATAAACAAAGAGAGACACTGTGCTCACTTTGTATGTAATCAAGCAACAAAATTTAATGATAATGATTTAAATAAAAATGTCTCTACACTAAAAATAAAAAGGTTTGTAATTAATTGCATATTAATAAATTATATACATATTTATTAGTCAATAGCTATGAAAATGGAAGTCATACCAGATATGGATCTCTCTTTAAAGTCTATCCAAATAAAAGAAATCATAACTGAAGCATTCTCCCCCTTTAAAAATAAGGATATTTAAAATAATATTACATATGACATAAGAAATGTCTCTGCAAATCAAACTTGGCAGCAAAACCTTTGTTGCAAATGTCACACTTGAAAGGCTTATCTTCTAAATGCTTTCGAAACATATGAATTTTCAACAGGCTTTTAAAAGGTGCAAGAAAGGGACAGTGAGGACATGTATGTATCTTTTTACTCTTTCTTCTGCCACATGAAATGTTCCAACTACTTGGAAGCTCTAAAAAATAAATACAAAGTATGACTACAGTATTTATTAAAAATGTTTATCAATTATTTCATTTGATTTTTTCTTCATATCCTGATTTAATTTTGTTTTTAAAAGTAGCTGAATTAACCCAAAAAAATAATTTAAAATTCTAAAGAAAAGAATAAGGAGAAATTAAAGATAAAAATAAACATATGCATATTACAGATTAAGAGCATGAAAAATTATATTAGAACATATTCACACATATAAGTACAGAAAAAATTCTCAAGATCAAGCATTTTTTCTTTTCTCCCACAGTCATGCCTTAGAAATAAAGATTAATTCACTATTCTACAAAAAATTATGTAACAGTTATATATTAAAAAAAAAAAGAATCCCGAACATAGTATTGTAGCTAAATTTAAAGTTAAATTTAATACTACCAAGTATTTTGATCAAATAAGAAGTGGAATTTTGACAAGGCAGCTGCTTGGCATGCATTAAAGAAATGATTTCGTTATTTATTCAACATTAATTTTATTTTAGATGGTCAACTACTAATAAGGCTCTATTTAGAAATTAAATGCCAGGTATACAAAAAAGTGAGTAAATTAATGATTTTATTCACCTTCATATAAAAACAATTTATGGCAATAAAATGATAAAAAAGATGAAAATATTAAAAATTAATGGTGGTGGTCATTTTCATTTTCTCATAACTTCTTTACGATTGAAGATAAAACAATAATTCCAAATGGCTGAATCGGCGTTTTATTGACTGATAATTTTTATACTTAAAGCTTTGTTATAGCTGCAACTATCAGGAACTAAATAGTGATTTTCAAACCTTAACATTTTTAGTGAAATCTGTATTCCAAAATTTAGATAAATAAATTTCTGTGCTTTCTTTCTTTCTTTTGAAATTGTTTCAATGCACATGGAATAAAGTTTAATAAAAAAAAACACCCAACAATATTGTTACAATAACTTCGCGATATTGGCTGGCATTCAGAAAATCGAATAACACCGTGAAGGTATCGTAAAATAGCTTGTGCTAATATGGAAAGGAACAGAAATATTTACTGGTAACATTATGTGAAAATGATCAGCTTCAGAGGCTGTGCATGGTTCAATTATTTTGAATGTGCACGCCGTTAATATTGTTATTTGCTTTATATTAACGAAATCCTCTAGTCTAAAGCTGATGTATTCATGTTTGCACACAAATATGACCAAATTGTTTAATGTGAGTTTTGAAGTAAAGAATTAATAAATCTCACATTTTCAATAAGCGTTAACGACACATTTCTCGCTTCATTTGTAAGGAAACATTTGGTAATCATTCCCGACATGGGATGGGATTCAAGTTTCTTGGAAAGAGCAAACTTGATTGAATTAAACACTTGCGGTGGCAAGAAATGCACACGTGCCTATACCAAAACAATCCATTGTAACTCGTAGTGAGACCACACAAAGAATCCGGTACCTTAGAGAAATCGGAAAAAGATTTATGTCTTCTAAATGAATTCATTTTCGACCTAAGACTGTACTGTTCTAAATTGCGTTTGGTAAACAATCTTAGTCGACGGGTCGCGAACATGATTTTTACTTCTGTGACAATTGTCTGCTGGCATGTCATTGGCGACTGTGTGTCAAAAACATTTGGACACAGTGCGGAATTTCTGCTTTCCACCGAAAGTGATTAAAAGGACAATTAAGCTGCAATGTGTGGGGTGAAACCTGAGTAGCCCTAAACCATGTTACCTGCAATGAATTATGGAAGTAAAATAGATTTTTGAAAAGGTTGGGACTTGGCTTAGGTGAATGTATGAACAAAAATCGAATTACATAGGTCTGGATACATCTCTGCATTGCATTTTAAAAAGTTTTCTTACTAACACCATCTAGACTAACAAATCGAACGAAATAAAACAAAGTCTTACGTCATAGAAATTCTAATTGCGGCGTCACTTTGTCATTCATTCAAAGATCCAAAATTCTGAATAATATAAAGAAATAAAGAGAAAGAAACGAATAAACATACAAGATTCACCTAAATATCTAAAAAGGAAGGAAAGGGACAAGGACTGCCTTTGCAATCGAATATATCAATAATTTTACACAAAATAAGTGCTTTTTAACCGTTTTTGTACGAACAGCAGAAATGAGCAAAATTACAATAAACTCTTAACAATGCTGGAAATTCTAGAGTTCTTGTAGTGAAGGAAGACGCTGAAACAATTCATAAAGAAACATCATCAAATTACATACTCGTAACCTAAAACAAAAATCTAGAATAAGTTAATCGATCAGAGGTCTTATTTTAAAGATTTAGAAAGCTGCAAAGAAGAAAAAAAAGTAATAATTTCGAATAAATCAAGACATAAATACGACACATATGTATACATGAGCAAAGCAAGAAGTAATAATAATAATAAAATATTTCCGACCGTCGCTCACCTATCCTGTTTGTTAACACTTAAACTTTTTTTTTGAAATGATGGGTATTTAAATTCTGAAAATTATTGAATTTCTGAATTTTTCTATAATGATAATGGTGAAAATGAACCCTTTTTCATAATGTTAGATAATGGTTCTTCACTTTATTTTTCACGCATATTACTCTGATATTTCTATGTACTTTAATCTAAAGAATTACCTTAAAAAAATTACTGCCAAGATATATACAATACACAAAAGATTTCTTGACTTAAAAAGTCTTAACAGACATTTTTTTTAATGAGAATAAATGATACTTCAATGTTTTGAAGCATGTGTGGCTAGTACCAGCGAAAATTTTATATTCTATCTGGTACTAGCCACACAATTAAGATTTACCAAAAATTTGGGAAATTTCTTATATTTAATATTCAAAATGTTTCGAATACTTCTTACCAAAAGGTTATTTGAGTTCATTGATGGTTTAGGAAAAAATATTTGCTTGCGACAAAAGTTGGAATATCCCAATTTCAAGTGGAAAAAGCTTGCACTGAAAAAAGTACCAAGACAAGAAGATCCAAGATATAGGCCAGATACTTACATATAATATTATAGCAACTGTAGGTGAAAGTAAAGTGTAGCACTGATTTTCAGTGAACATATTGTTTAGAAGGCTTTCAAAACATGCAAATAGTTTAGAATTTTACTGCATACGTTTATGTTAGTAATACTTTGAAAAAAAAATCGATTTTTAATTTTTATACTTAATTTATAATTAGTTGCAAGAAAGGAATAAATCCGGGGTTTTTAATGATAAATTCCAACATACTAAATAATCGAGTTAATGTAAAGAAATTCTGATAAAAGTTTGACTGAAAATATAAAAAAATAAGAAAAAAGGAAGTTTTGTTTTCCTTCTGCAAATACTTAAAAGCACAGATTTTTTTTATTATTATTCATTTCATTCTTCAGCTTGAGGATTCATTTAAAATAAATTAATTACTTGATAATTAAATTCGGAAAATACTAAATTTTAAAAAGTCACCAGGAACAAATATCGATACAAAATTTCAATCTACGAAGACCGATTCCAAAGTTCTATCTTTACGCGCAGAAAATAACCCAAGTCAGGTTAAAAATAATCTATCTAATAGGCAGAAAACAGAAAACCAATTCTTTTAATAAGTAATAAACCAAATTCTTTTCATTGCTATAATTAAAAATGGGAAATAAAACAACAAAAAAATAATGAGATTTATTCTCCGTAAATTTTGAATTTCTCCTTTGGAACTTAAGTAATGATGCACATCAATTTTAAAACTAATTAGGAACTTCTAAAAAACTCCACTGAAACCAATTAATGCTAAATTTGACTAAAGCTTAGATTACTGCTCTTTTAAATTATGTCAAAAAACTATAGTTGTAAAATAAAAAATAATTGTAAAATAAAATTAAATATTTAAAAAATTGTTAATTTTTAAATAGAAAAAGTTATAAAAAATCACAAAAAAAATTCTTTTATTGGCATATATCAAAATATTTTCAAATTATAATAAAATACAGCAATAAAATTATTTATATTTAGTAATATAAAGAATTTTATCTTCAAATTCTTTATGCTATTTTGAAACTATATAAAAGAAAAGAATGTTAAATTTTAAAATGACAACATTTTAACTTCAAATCTGGTTAACAATTACAATAACTGTCAGTTGAAAATTGTTTAGGCATACACACTAACTTACAAGAAAACACAAAAACAAAACAAAGGAATGCTACACAAATCAAATGTAACTCTCTTATAAATAGGGCGCAACATTTAATATCCTTAAAACTAATTAATATCTTTTCTGAACATATTCAAGAGATTATGGCCAGTGGAAATCTCAGTAAAATAATAATTATGCTACGAAGGATTTTACAGGAAATTTTCCTGCATATCATCTTTGATTTCCAAATAATTTTACAATAAAGCAGCAATTTCCAGAAGAAGAAAAAAATGAAGCAAATAGTTATTCACACTACATACAAATGAAATGGAATTTCAATAAAAATAATCTACACAGTCTAATGTGCAAGGAATTTCCTTAGAAAACAAGATTTTCATACAAAACCTCAGCAAAAAGCATACCCTCCTCACCCTAAAGCACAAGAAGATGCCTGTGATATTAACACACACAGTTTCTAATATGCCACATTTTATAAGAATCACAACAGAAAAAATCACATTTGCGAATTAAGTTAAATGAAACAACTTTTAAAAACAACTTTTATTGGTTAAATAAATTTAAGTATTTTCTAATGTTTAGTCTTCAATTTATAATTTATTACTAAAAACATTAGAGAATCAATTTTCTCATTGACTAACTAGCAGCAGTGCACTCCTATAGAATACATTTGTAATTAAATGAATCAATCAACCAATAATTAAGTTCCGAATATATTAACTTAGTATATTATCATGAGAATATAAGTTACAGAATTTTAAAATTGAAGAATAAAGTAAGTGAATAAAAAATTGTTAGCAAAATTCCATATTTACAATCATGAAACAAGTCATGTTAAATACAAATGTGCAATAAAATGTACAAGAAAACCGGGTTTTCCTCTCAATAATAACCAATAAAAAAAAAAGTTAAAACAAAGACAAATATACGTTTGTGAAGACAATATACAATTTTTCTTTACGGAAATTTATTTATAGGATGATTTTCCATTACTTGCACAGAGACAAAATATGCAAGAAATACACCTAATACAAAAAATTTGAATCATGAAAATATGTCATTTTTTGTTAATTTTGTGATAGTATAAACTTTCCTATAGTTGACCCAGAATAGAAAAGTGGATATTTATATTCTAGGGAAAGAAGTTGTGGAGTAAAACTATACAACTATTAAAAAATAACGGTTCATAAGAAAAAAGTAATGATATTTCAAAAGCCATATGAAAATTTTAATTTGTTTTTTTTTTATGTTTTTGTGAGTTATTCTAGTTTAATTAGACAAGTCTCTGTAGCTTCAAAGGTCTGACTTGTAGAGCGCCAACATTCATCTATAGTATTAGTAGAGATCATAGTTGGTGGGCGAGCAATTAGAGGCTGAAGGCAGCTAGTTTAAAAAATAAAATAAACAAATAAAGTAACAAAATAACAAAAATAAAATAAACAATAATAAAATATCTTGATGCGAAATTTTGGATAAGAGTTTAAATCTCTTTTTTTTAAATCATGATTAATTCTATAAGGTGCAATGTTATAGCCTCAGCTTCAATATATACAATCAGCCAACAGTTAGTTACTTTACAAATAAAATGCAGACATACTGCAGACATTTTTCCAGTAAAATTCCAAATTTTTCTTATTGTAGCAGTCTTTTCTCAGATGAATGATATACTTCTTAATTTCTAAATCAGAAAATTTTATAGTACTAAATTAATTTGCACTTTATTATCATACTAACTGCCTTTGACGAACAGCTGACTCGTCAGGAGTAATATTCTCTAAAATTTTCAATTAAATATTTATGTACCTTGGTCTCTTAATAGCTCCTGTAGCAAAATATTTTTATGCTTTATAATTGGATAGAAGCATAACTCATATTATTATAAAAGCCTTACGATACCTACTTCATTGTACTATATCTGTCATTAATTTGCTGTTAGCTGTCGTAAAATTTAAATTTGAAATGGAAGAAATAAAACTTCAATAAATACGAAAACTTTTTTGCTGCAACCAAATATTTTTTTTAAAAGTATTGCTATAGAAAATCGAATCCTGCAGCATTGTAATTTCATGCGTAATAACAGAATATATTTTTAAAAATAATCTATGCAATATTTCAGTGAATCATTTCTGATTCATCATAAAATTCAGTTTTACCTTCAAGAAGATTTCAAGAAATAATATTTTATACTATTTCAATCAATAAATATGCTTCTCAGAAAAAATTCTAAATTTTATAAAGTTTTCTTCAATCCTATAAATCATATTTATTAAAATTATCTTGATAATCTAACGATTCAATCGTCTGCAATCAAGCCTTTGGATATAGTTATTTAAAGACTACCAACAATTTTATTATATTGGGTTGTTCGGAAAGTAATTTCGTTTTTTTTTTTTTTTTTTTTGTGTGTGTGTGTGTGTGTGTGTGTGTGTGTGTGTGTGTGTGTGGAAATGAAAGACAGTTTTCGTATAATAAACAAATACTTTATTAAATTATATATTGGCTTCTGGTCCAACACCTTTTGCCATCTTTCTGGTAGTAGCATAATTCCACGCTCATAAAATTTTTGGTCTTTGCTGCCAAAAAACTGAGCGAGGTGGTTTTTGACCTCTTCATTTGAGGTGAAGGTTTTACCGTCTAAAAAATTTAGCGAACCAGTTCTGGCACTGGCGTACTGTAAACACACCTTCTCCATACACATCGGTCCATTTCTTTCTGGCTTGAACAGCATTTTTACCCTTTCTGTAGTAAAACAGTAAGATATGTCGAAAATGCTGCTTATCGCTCTCCATATTTAAAAGGGCACCAACCAAAAACTATTGCGTAGAATTAATTGGAATTTTTCACACACAAGCCTTGCTATATGAGCTCTCAAAGCATATAAAAATTATACGGCTTAAATGTGAAGTTGGGTGCAAAAAAATACAATTAAATCCTCTGTCGGGAAAAAACGAAATTACTTTCCGAACAACCCAATAATATTTTAGACAACCAGACTTGGAGAAAATCCAATCGCTGATTGGCGGATTTTCTTCAAGACGGCCGATGAAATGGTCTAAAATCGCACATCTTTATAGAAAAGATATATTCAAATTTTCATAACTCAATCAATTTCCGTTGCAAAGCTGAAACTTTTTTAAATTTAAAGTATTAGTGTCCCAATAATATTTATTAAATATAATTCATAGAACAGAAGATTTGTAAAAAAAAAAAAAATAAAAAAAATTCGTAATTCATCAGAATATTTATTGATTCAAACTACATAAAATATAATTATTAAATTTCATTTTATAGATATATAAGTCAGTTAATAAAGTCGTGGGCCCTGGATATCCTATACGTATTAAATTATACATATCTTAAATAAAACTCAAATATAGAATTATTAATATAGCTATTTTAAAACATCATAGAAAACTTTTTGTCGCATTTTTTAAGAAAATATCGCATTTTATATTTATTTCACTTCATACAAGCACTTGGTGAGCATTACATTTTCCAAAATTTAGTTTGCAGTAAATCTTTCAATTTTAGTTTTTCTCAACGTAGTGGCAAGGCGCGGATGAAAGTTAATTTTTCCCACACACTCATAACACGCTTGGCAGATGAAATGTTATTTTCATTTTGTTAGAAAATATGAATAATTTTCTTTTTCAATTCATCAAAAATAGAAACTTGATTTATAAGTAGAAACATTGGTAATATTGAAAAAATTATTGCTTGGATTTTAAGATGATGTAAAAATCTGTTTTGTGCTGTAATATTTTCAGAAATTTTTGCTTAACTTTCATTTAATTAAAATTCTAACTAAAAATTCAAAAAAAAAAAAAATTCGCTCAGAGCTGTAGATTTTTGTCTAAAGTGTATATGTGCCGAGTTGGACAGCTTTAAGTCAAAGGGCCTAGTCTGTTGAGTGGCAGCATGCACACACACCTTTATTATAAGTAAAGATAGAAAAAATGAGCATCATGTTTTGAAGAAAATAATTTGCTTCAAATGAATGCAGTTTACAACCGAAAAAATATTAAAAATAAACAATTTTATATTAACTTTATGGAAATCCTCCCCCCCATTTTTACAAAAAAACAACTGAAGTCATATATAATCAAACATTCAAATACATGAAAATCAAGCTGTAATAAATTGATTTGTAACACTGACAAGCTACAATAAATCTGTCACATAATATAGCCTATAAACTAGGTTCTTTTTTTTTAGATAATTTGGAAAAAGAAACTATAATACTAAATATTTTATGAAAACTTTGTAGATAAAGACAGCAGTTAAGTTTTCGTCTCCTAAATAGGATACGATTCAAGCTACTTAAAGAGAAACATGAGTGGCAAAATGTTTTTTAAGGTTTGATTTATCGGAAAAACATCGTCCACAAATACCGCATCTGTGAGGCTTTTCACCTGTATGAGTCAAAAGATGTTTTTTTACAGCACTGATAAAAGGGGATGAATATGAACATATCCCACACTTATGTAATTTTCTTTGTTTCAGTGGCTGCCAGTTCTGTTTCTTCAACAAAATAGAATCTAAAACAAATGAAAAAATTAGCTAATGTGCTTCATTTAAACAATATTTCAAACAAATAATATTAGTATATGATTAGAAAAGTACAGAAATAGTTTTAAAAAATCCCCAAAAAATAGTATGATTCCAAAATATAATTAAAACGTAATTGAAATCTCCTTTTTTAAAATCAAAAATATGACTAAAATTTTGAGAAGCCTTTCCTAAATCATCAACTGTAACAGAAGAAATAACTACACACCAAATTTGGTAACTCTATGTTTATCAGTCTCAACTGTAAATCTTGTATGACAACTTAAAAATATTATGTTTAAAAAATCCCATAAATAGAGATGTTCAAAAATGATGATTATATGATGTGAGCTTAACTGGAAACATAGTAAAGAATAGGCATTTGAGAGGTGTCATTCAATTGATTCTAATTTTCTTATTTTTCTATGCATCCTTAAATATATATCAGTTATTGTAAATACAAAGTATAATGCATTTTAAATATAAATACTGAACAATAAAACTTTAAAATAAACAGTGAAATTCACATCAGATGCATTCGAAACTTTTTTCATGGAAAATTTTTATTCATTTTTTGATTGAAAAGATCTTAAAGAAATTAAAGAAAATCACACAGAAGTAAAAGAGGAAGGAAAAAAGAAGAAAAAAAGGCAAACTGTTTTGATTTTAAATTAGCCAAAATAAATTCCCATTATAGAAGTTACTTTTAACATAGAGAATTCACAGAATAAAATTTGAACTCGGCTAATTTGAATTAAAAGAAGTTTAAAACTATACTCAATTGGATAATATAACAGCAAAGAAACTCAATCTGGGAGCAATGTAGTAAGTAATGAAAAATATTCAATAATATTCAACATAAAATAAAAAATATAATGATGACTCATATAAAAATATGTTAAAAACATAAAATGTTATTTAACAAATGAATAAGTTTACAATAAAATTTTTGGGTATACCAAATTTAATATATGCATTTTAGCAGGAATGTTTTAATAAATCATCAAAACTGTTTATCAGTGTTTCATCTGATACATGAAATTAAATTTCAAAACATGGCATGAACTTAATTTTAGATAATTGTTATTTTTACAAAATCATCAATCCATTCTGTACTATAAAATTTTTACATGATATTTTGTCTTTTTCTATAAGAGAAATATGTATCACAAATCGAAGCAACTTTCAAGATTGACAATTGGAAAAATTAATGACTGAACACAGCAGAAAATTTTAAAAATATGCGACAACAGACTCAAAAATCTCTTTCCTTCCCCAAACTGTAAATTCCTCAAGCAGATTTTGTATGTTGAATGGATTTTGAAGGCCTCAAGGCAGCTTCTAAGCAAAAATCTAATCTTTTAACTTTTTTTTTTCACTTTTTAATACGAAAGCAAATATATTTCCTCTCATAATATACATGAATACAATAAATAATTATCATACCTCCTACTTAATTTATTTTAAAGTTGAAAATTTTTGCTATAATTACATTTTTTAAGAATGAATTATGATTACTTCTGAAGGAAAATCTTAAATATTTTACATCAGATAAAGTGCTCTTGTAAGTTATAGCAAAGTATAATTTTAGGCATTTCACGAATATGACATGAATTTGAAACTCTCATAACATAAAAACCAGGAATAAATAACCTTTTGCTGTTCTGCAAATTGTAGTCTTGTTCTATAAAATTAGAATTAAAAAATAAAATACCTTTAAGTGGATTTAAAAATGCAATTTCTTAAAAAATTCCTCTATTTATTAAATTTTTAATTTGGTATATAGTATATATTAAAACTTTTCTGATGATGAACAGATAAATATAATATTAACAAAAAAAATTATTAAAATAAAACACAACCTTCAGAAACAAAAAGGAAATATAAAACCTCAAATGATTCAAATTATCTAAGAAACAAATGCACAGTTAAAACCTTTCTCTGAATAGCAATAATCTATATATAATCACACCTACAGAAATAAAATAAGTATTCTAAAAAGTGATGAAAGTATAATTCTTTTTCTTGTTACAAATTTCCTTTTTAAAAAAGTAGGCACAATGGATTAGAAGCATTAATATATATTTTAATGGATCCTTTTTAGAATTGGCCCATATTTTTAAAAATATGTAGACACTAAAGAACATTTAAGGTTAAAAAACTACCCGACATTTGATAAACTTCTAGATAAGATAGGAGATGTCTGCTGAATGTATTATTCCAGCATTTTTTATGTTTTAAATTAGGGCTTGGCAATACTAAAGTAGATGTTGAAACACAAAAGTCAGACTGAGGAAATAACTTTGATAATTATTAGCAGTGGATGGTAACATTATTGTCAATGAAAGAACTATTGCATATAAAGATGCAACACTACTGAATGAACTAGATAGGCAAAAATGTCCATGTAACTTTTGAATAACACCTTATTTTCCAGCAATGGTGCCATAATCCATGCCTATGATACATCCACAAATACTTTAGCAGAAATATGATTCAGATAATTTTACATGTTAGCTGCTACATTTACATAAATTTTTCTGGGTTCTTAATTCATTAATTAGTATCCATATGATAATAAAAACAACACCATATTGTTAAACTAAAAGCAATTAAATTTGTAAATACTAAGATTAATTAGATAATTTTCATCTTTAATGCAGTAGGCATAATGTATTAAAGTTGAAAGACTCACTTAATACAGGAACACATTTTTAGCAAAGCACATCAAATATACATTTCGGGAAGCATAAATATGCTAAGAATGCATGCTGGAATGCACATAAACATTTTAAAATAAGCATTAACTTTAGAAGTTCAAACCTAATCACCCAAAATGTAAGAATTCATTTAACAACTAAAACTTAATAAATGAGCATAAAAAATCAATTAAAATATCAAAAAGGAAGAAATACCTCACTTCTAAAATTATCTGAGAGTGTGCTTAAAAGAGGCAAGGAAAATTGCTAATACATTTTGTTTTTTGTTTGTTGTTTTGTTTATTCATAAATTATTCATGCAGATATTTGCAATTATATATTCTGATGAAATTTATGAATGTCACTTGTCAATTTTTAGAGTGAAAAATTACAAGTGAAATCCTAGGTACGATTGACACTTGCAACAATAAACTCTGAAAACGGGAAATACACTGAACAATAGAAAAGTGGTCATAAAATAGAAAATAAATGCATAATTTCACAGCCATATTTCCAAAATTAAGCAAATTATCACATTTCAGTACAAATATAAAACTAACAGATTTTAAAACACATTTTAATTAATAGTAATATGTAAGTTTTCAAAGAGAACTTCTTTTTATTTTAATTATTTTCTACTTCTCTTAGTTGTAAAATTTTAATATATTTTTACAAACATTGTGGCATTTTGCAATCAATATCTCTAAAATTCTATATCATTTGGTACAAGGAATTAAAACTTAAATAAATTTATCAATTATCAACAAATTAAAGTATTAAAAAAGAGTATTATCATCAAAAATACTTAAGTGTACAACATTTGATAAATCTAATATATTAAGATATCAATAAAAAAAAATCGATTATAAAATTTCACCTTCACAAATATGAAAAAAGTTTAAATAAATTGTGCAAAAGCATCTGAAATGATAAACCTTCTTTCATAGCTGAATAAGTTTCCCTCGTACATTAATCTTAGATGTGAAGTAAAAATATAAAAAGATTGATTTTTGAATGAGTCAAACTCATGATTTGCATCACGTTGTAACAAAAATAGTTTCTTTTTTATACATTACTTACAAAAATGAATGTTTACAAAATATTCATTAAAAAAATGTTTAAAAGTAATTCCCAGAAAAACCACAACAAATGATAAAATATGCATCTTGCAAGTACATGAAGATCCTTAAAATTCTTCAACTTCAAGTAAAATTTAAATGAAGCTTAAAATAAAAGATAGGTTTTATTCCAATATTATATAAGGAGCACACAAATAAAAAAGACTTTGCCATAAAAGTGTTCTGTCTAATCGTGTGTTGGTCTCGTATTTGTCTATAGAGCACAGAGTGACTGCGAACAAACTCTCCATGTAAAACAACAACAACAAAATTGTCAGGAATTTTCGAAAAATGATTATCAATTCCCTTTCGATGAACAACCATTTTAACCGATCAGCCGTTCAAAATAATCCACTGTTGCATTGCAAAAATTTGCTAATAGACTAAATAGGTAAACAAAAACAAATGCAGAAGGAAACTCTCAAAAGAAATAATGCAGTTTTACGTCCCATGCAACAAAGATCTTTGAGATGGCAACAAAATTTTAATGGGATGTGCATAAACATCCTCTGAGCTGCCTCAGTAACTCTGCAAGCGACTCAGATATTTTCAGCATTATTATTATTTTTCAAATCATTGAGAGATTAATAGTTAACCCATGATAAGAATGTACAAGATACGATGAAAAACTAGACCCATCAGCAGCTATAAAATTAAACAACAACAACAAGAAAATTCTATACTGAGACCGCTTATTCTTTTACTAAGTGTGAGAAAGGATGACCAGGTCAATACAAAAATGAGAATGGCAATTACGGGTAAATACCGTTGCATAGGCAAGTTATATTTAAAACTTATTTAGATAGGTTAGTAAGCTATTTTCATTTTGGTACATGTTAAAAAAAGTAACTAAATATATGAATATGTGACAGTGAAACATTCTGCATATCTTCAAATAATAGATATAGAGGACAAAGAAATAAAATAAACAGTCAAAATCACACAGAAATATAAAAGAAAAGATCTTTCAAATTAAAAAAAAATTAATTAAGTCTATTCTCTAATTTTTATCAATTTTTTGAATATAGAATGTCTCTTAGGTGCAAATGTTTATGACGCCGGAGAGCAGATTTGTCTGAAAAACCTCGATGACACACTTCACACTTATATGGCCTTTCTCCAGTATGAGTCCTCACATGCCTTTTAAGATGGGTAACATAGTAACTAGTGTAAGAACATATTTGGCATTTGTGGTAATTTACCATCTTTCCATCTGATTCTTGAATTTTGGTTGAAGTAAAAAAACAACCTAAGAAAAAAAAACTACAATCAATCCATTACTTAATGATCTTATAAAATATTATTTAATACAACCAAAAAATAAACAAATACTAATTTTAAAATCAAAATGGTATTCATTATTGAACACTTTAAATGCAAGCAGCTTGCCCTCAAAAATTAAACCAACTGCAAACTGATGAACAGAAGATTACCTCAAATGCAATAATGAATTACTAAATGATTCGTATACCAAAATTCTTTGAAAAACAGCTATCCTCAAATAACAGCATCTACAAATACCGCTGAGAGCAAACAGCACAGTTACAACAACAAAGTTATGCTCACACTAAATTTCATTTTTGAATCGTATATCTGTTAAGATTAAGCCTGAATTTTAAACAACGAATTCAAAACTCGTGCCATCTTTTTTATCTCTTAATTCCCGTATTGATAGACAAATGTTTGCACTTGAAATATCGAAATATGATATTAAAATCTCTAATATCATATTAAAAATACAAAAGTTTATTTATAATATATATTAAAAACAAACCAATTTTTTAGACAATCAAGACATAAGTCTGCTCTCTTCACTCTTCCTTTCAAATCAAAATGATTGAGGCTACAGATTCTCTTGACGTATCCAGAAATGCAATCATCCGTAATTATCAAATGAATAGAAAATTTACCATCATGCTTATTATATAATTTGTATAAAAATATTAGCTCATTTGAACAATTGCAATTAATGAAAAACAAAATGAAATCAGACCACGCAGGCAAAGAATAATATTTAGTAAAATGAGTTCATGACATGATTCAATGATGTAAAAGAGGAAGGCAATAAATATGAATTATTATAGTTTGTTATAATAGCAATTATGATTTTTCAAACAGTAATTTTTTATATAATGGAATGAATGGTGAAATTACACAGGACTGATGCTGAAATCACAGCAAATATTAAGAAAAAGAGAAAAACAGATTAATAACAACAACAAAAACAGAGTTTAAAAATAGACTAAATCAGTAAAATATCATATGCTGACACAATTTTGAAAAGTTAAATGAAAAAATAATAATTTTCTCATTCAATAAAAACTTATATTGTGATATTAAATTAATATATAACACAATATTAAATTATATTCTGATTCAAATATAGTTTAGATTTTGTGACTTATATATAAAAAATTTGAGATTAACTACAGATCTAGATTGAAGTAACTGCGACTTTAAGTAGCTGTTGATTTGTTATATTATATATATATATACACTGGTGTGCAAAACTTAAGCAACAATGCAAATTTTAAGCAGATAGCCATGAAATTGCAGAAAAGAAGTTCTTGCGATCAGTACAATGAACACGTAATTCAAGAGAAAGGTCATGCGTATGCAAATATCAGGAACAAAACGTCACAGGCGACGTGAGCGTACGCAAAACACGTGCGGAAGGCGCGCGCAGCTCAACACTACAATAAAAGGAAGGACGTGAGTTAATTCGTGAAATATGGCTAGCAGAAATCAACTGGACGATTTCACACGTGGAAGAATGATCGGAAAGCTGGAGGAGGGGTGTAGTGTGACCAGTGTAGCTGAAGAGTTCGGAATTAACAAAAGTGTAGTTTCACGCGCTTGGAATGCCTTCCAAACCACAGGTACAGCTGTGAGAAAGGTTGGTGGTGGCCGCCCCAGGAAAACAACTGCAGTGGATGACCGACATATCGTCCTGCAGGCGAAAAGAACCCGAAACGAGTCAGCAAGCGCCATTGCTCAGCAACTGTGTGCAGCAACGGGGCGACAAGTGTCGCGTTTTACTGTGTCCAGACGCCTTCACAAAGGTGGCCTATTCGTCCGCCATCCTGAACGCTGCATCCCTTTGACAGTTTCCCACCGGCGGCACCGTTTAAAGTGGTGCAGGAAGCACAAAAACTTTACATCACATCAATGGAATCGTGTCCTCTTTACAGATGAGAGTCGTTTTAGTGCCACAAGCGATTCCCAACGCCAGTTGATTTGGAGAGAGGTCGGGACACGGTTTCATCCCAGTAACATCACGGAAAGAGACCGTTTCGGTGGTTCTGGAGTTGTCGTCTGGGGAGGCATTATACTACGAGTTCAATAAAGCCTTTTTTGTTTGATTCCATACTGTATGCATTGTATTCATTTTTGCGCAACTATGCTTTTGTCATTCTTTCAGAACAAAATGCTGTATCTCATTTCTGAATTTCATGTCTCTCAGATGATTTCTCTTGAAGTTATGGCGAAAAACATACCTGTTGCTTAAGTTTTGCACATCAGTGTATATATATCAGTCTAGCAGTAAGTAAATAGGATAAATATGAATAATAATAAAGTGATAATATAAGTTGTTTAAAAATACACTCTTATTTACATACTAAAAAATATAGGATTTTTTAACTTAATAATTTTTTTTTAATTTTTAATATCTTTAATAATTTAATGTATATATGCTATGGTCGATGGGATTAATTGGCTATTACTAATAATAATCACAGTTAGTATTAATAATAACCAATTAATTTCATTGTCCATAACATATATGCTATGGATTTTGCAATCAATTTCTTCTCAAATTCCTTATCAGATTGTGTTTTAGGAATAGAATTAGACTTTGATTAATTTAATAGATTAACTGATTTGATTTTGATATATTACAATAATATATTGTTAATGAGAATATTGTGGAAGACTTGAAGAAGGGATTTTTTTTAAAAATTCCATTTCAGGACACAAAAAAACAAGCCTAGATAAATACAAATATAAAAAGCAAAATGACAGAATGATGCAAAACAAATTTTGCCTTCCCACTCATCCACTTCCATCTTTTGATAATGACCCAAAAATTTCTCTAAAATAATCAATAGATAATGGATCATTAAAAATTAAAACATGTTTTTTAAATTGTTCACATATCTTTTTTATGGTTTTACCAACTTCTATTTCAAATAATAGAAGATGAACTTTTATTAACAAGTCATCAGAAGACACATACCACTCCCACATATACAAACCTAAAAATTTTTTGATAATGGTAGTTTTTGAAAGAAACAAATATCTCTAAATGTCCCATCTCAGAGAAACTTAATAAACATTTCAAACAACAATGAAATTTAAATAAATCATTTTAATTTCATTTTTAAAGTGTAATTTATTTACTTACTCAGAACTTACATTACTCAATCTTCGAAACATAAAAAAGTACATTTTACCTATATACACTTTAAATTTTTTGACATGGGCCAAAGAATTCTATTGAAATCTAGCTTTCTCACAAAGCATTGCTCACAAGGAGCACAAAATTATGGTTTTTCTCATGTATGGATCATTAGATAACTTTGAGAATGGATGAAGTTATCAGTAGATAATAAACATACAGAACAGAAATTTATTTTCTTAAATCTGGCAACAAGAAATGTAATTTAAAATAAATTTTTAAAATATTAATTTATTAAATTACATTTCTTTAAGTGTATAAAAAAACCCTATTATTTTATTATTATTATTTTCGGCACTGCAGACCATAATTTATTTAATGCAAATAGTAAAGGAGTCTTGAAATCAGTTTTATCTGAAATTCAAATTAAGTCAATCATTCAACTGATAATTAAATTCTGAAAATGTTTTAGAAAGTATTTTTATTCAGAATACATAAGTGTATGTAATTTAAAAATTAAATGCATCAAGAAGAGAGTGAAAAATCATTTATAAATTCCATTTTTAAAAATAGAAAACATATGAAACTAATAATAACATGCAAAAAATGAGTGCAAATCAGCTTTAATTTAAAAATGAAGAATACAAATAAGAAAGATTAAAAAATATAATTGATTAAAAAATATAATTGTACTACTAAAAACATAATATTCTACTTTGCAATTGATTTAATGGTAGCTAAATCAAAATTATCAGTTAAAAAGGATTAGATCTTTTCTGCTAGTAAATGCCAAATGTAACTAATTTGGTAAGATATCAGAATTATCAAAATATACGTTGGACATATCTTAACTGTTTTCAGGTATAAAAAGATTAAAAACTTATAAGCCTATATATTACTTTCATGTTTGTTTTTAATAGTAAAATTTTAAGTTTGTTTTTAATAGTAAGTACTGGTATACCATAAATTGACACTTTTCCATTAACATAACAGTCACTAAACACAAAAGTTGTCAAGAAATGACACCTAAAAGAAATGACAACATTAAATCATAATGATTTTAATTTAAAATAAGAATGTTAAAATAAGAAACAAAAGTTAGTTTGCACTCAATACATTTGGTGCACATTCAGAATGTGGTTATGCTATATGAAAGTGCTTTTCAATTATATGAATGAAATAGAAAGTATCAGATTTAGTATTATATTACATTAAAATAATATCATTATACTATGATCATATTTAAGAGCCATAATGAAGTGCATAC
>JAPMOR010023663.1:1045488-1113500 GCA_026543865.1 Argiope aurantia
CCATAATGAAGTGCATACAGAACAAACAGAGAAATTAATTATAAAGAAAATTTATTGTGAAAAATATCCATTATATATATAATAATGGAATTAGCAAATTCAATTATAATTCATACTCATTACAATATTTAATAAAAATACAATATTATTTCAATGAAAATTTATAAGAACTCTTTATAATGGGGGGGGGTATCAAAACACAAAAGTTTCTATAATTGACAAGACAAGGTCATTGATATAAAATAAAATCATTAGGCTAAAATCCACGAACAGTTTTTTTTAAAACAGGCACAATACATGTAATATACAAAAAATAATTTCTTTTTAATTTCTCTTAGTTGCTGCACATTTATCCTTAGTGATACTCCCCCCCCCCATACACTGAGAGAAAATTTTTAAAGTGTAATTATTACACCATACAACATAGCAGTAAAAGAAGGAAAGGGGTGGTCATGACATACTCAAAGACACTTGGAATGATAATTATAATTTTTATTATAACAAGCACAGTAATTATCTCTCTTCCCTATTTTAAAATAAGGACATCTTTATCATGGACAATTCCTAAACAATTATACGGTTATTAAATTACAGATGATGTAGGACATATATATAGGTCTGGGACAGTAAATTCATAGGATTTCTATTTCACAAAGAATATTATATATATATGTATATGTGTGTGTGTGTGTGCGCACTTGAACCAGTAAAGAAGTTACCAGTTAAATTGTATTAGCAAATTTACATGAATGAGAAAAAGAGTTTGATCAGTTTTTTAGAAAATGACGAACAGAATGCCTTCGCAATGATGATATATCAGAGAAACCTCGGCCACAGCTTGAACACTTATGGGGTTTTTCTCCAGTATGTGTATAAAGATGCTTTTTCACATCACTAGTAGAGCGGGAAGAATAAGAACAGAAGCCACACTTATGCACCTTAAAAGTTTTTGAAGGATGTTGCATACTCAATGGTGTAATGAAAGCTGAAAAGAAAACTACAATATTATATATCACTTAAATAATAAAAAGTCTTCATATTTAAGAAATTATGGATTAATAAAAAATCAATATAAATAAAAGAGAAAATTTTTTAATAGTTTATATGGTATAAAGATCCAAACTACAATATAGAATTTCTTCAATATTTGCACATAAATACCATGAAACAAAACATCTTTTTTAAAGATAATAAACAATAATAATCATAATAATAATAATTTCTTATTTATTTTCAATAATATTTCTTATTATAAAAGATAATGGTTTTTACTCATATTAAAAATATTATAAGAATTCGCTCTAAGTTTCAAAATTTTGCACAATTTCATAAGAATTAATAACTTATGAAGAAGAATTAGCTTCCAGAGTTTAAAAATTGTCTGTGCAATGAATAGTATTACATTTTGATTTCTAAACAGTTGCAGATGATAAAAGGATTTTATGCATTACAATATTTTTTTATAAAAGCATTTTCTTATTTTATTTGTATTTATTAACTTTTGCATTCTGTTAAATACTAAGATTAATTTTTTTTTTTTTACTGATGTAAGAAATGTTCAATATCAATGTATTACAAATCTTGATGAAATAAATTAGAATCAACACAATTTTTAACAAGTCTTAAATGAGTCTTGCATCCTCAAAAGCTAAGAATAATATAACAATATCAGGATAGTTCAATTGTCTATCCAATTGTATAAGCCAATGGACAGAAATGTAAAATCTCATCAGAACATATTTCTTACAAATTTCCATTCCTTGTATTTTAACAGGTCGTGACATAAACACTGCTACAAGGAAAGCTACATCAACCAAAAATAAATTTTAATATTAAATACATTTTACAAATAGAAATAAAACCATCAAATCAGATAGAGTGTTCTTAGTTGAAGCTAAACTTCACTAATGCATTCATTTACAGTGAACTGAAGAAATTGAACATGAATGAATTAAATAACATCCATTTTAGTGAGTAATTTTCTTTTCTTATCAAGATGTTTTGTTCATAAATAAAAAAAAATGTGTCTTAATATGACATCCTCACTTTCTTATATTACCAAGGCCTTAAATCACACATATATTTTCTTGAACGTAATGTTACAATTTCATTTTCATGTTTACAATGAAAGAGGCACTTGCGACAGTTCTGCAGTGAAGCCAATTCCCAATTATGTTAATAAAAACAGACTTAAACAAATAAACATCAAATATATAAAATTCCAACTTTTATATATTGTGGTAGTGTTTTACCCAAGTGAATAATATAATAGCTCATTTTATTTATGTTTCAGATACACATACATCATTGAAATTAGTACTATAATACAAAATACCATATATCTCTAAAATGATCATAGAATACATTTCCAAAATTTACAAATCAGCAAATTATATTTTATACCTTCAATGCTGAAGTTAAATAATTGATTAGGTTACCCTTTCCACCATCGTTTTCTTTTCAATCAAAATTCAAAATTAACATCTGAATTTCACAGACTAATACTGTGACAAAAAACAAGAGAAAAATTTATGGATATAACCATTTCCAATACTTTTGATTATAATATTCAAATATTCCTATAAATGGTTATATGTACCTTACTTTGAGCTAAAAAGTGTGATAACTTTTTTTCTTTCAATTCATTACCATACATCATATTTATTTTACAGCTATCAAATAATATTTTTTTTAATTAAAGTTAATCATTTTAATATTTACAGTGAAATTTACCCATAAAAATAATGTAGAAGTCTAGATAAAATATTGTTATACACAAATTATCATTATAAATAGTTTGAATATAAAAAAATAATATATTTTAAACTTTAAATTCAAACTTTTACACATTAAATTATTTAAAATGCATGCACATAAATCTCAGTTAATCTATTTCAGATGCAGATTGGTAATATTTGTTGTTGAATCTCATTTCTGAAGAGTGTTAATTACGGATTTAGCATTTTCAAGAGAAATTTGAATTTGTTTTGAGAATAATCAGCTGCCTTTTCCTCATTATTTTGATTATCTAGAATTAATTTTGACCAATGAACACAACATTGTCTTAAGTTAAAAAACATCTTTAACATTAAATGGGAAAGATAGGTCTGATGAGTTTTGATAAGCATAATTAAAGGCAAGAGCCCCTTTACATATAAAATATTATAAGCTCCCAGAATGTTGTGTGAAAGAGAGGAACATGTTCTGGCAGAAAACTGTTTAAAATTCCTCTGCCTTCATAATCTATTTCTTGCTATTTTTTTGCTTAAACTAAAATAGCAAGAAATTACTTTTGTTGTAATCATAGATATCTTCTATGTAAGGACTGGACACAATGATTTCTTAGATTTTTATGACTGTCAGTGTCCTACAGCGATGGACACTATCCTTCTTTACGGGTACTGTGTGGGCCTTGCAAGAATTAACTAAACAGCATGCCATAACACTTTCAAATCAAGTTGGCTTCTTTTAAGCAATGAAAAAGAACTATAGAGGAATTAACTACACAACCTATGAAAGAGAACTGAAGAAAGATCCAAAATCAAATGAACTAGGCGATTAAGAAGCATCAGTTGCAAATTCAGAACCTAAGCAAAGAACAAGGAACAAAAACAACAAATTACTGCCTTCAGAGAGGACACTGGGTTAAAATATGGACTGCTGATGGGAAACCACCCAAACTGGGTATTTCCCACTTCATAAAAGAAGGAAGAAATTCTTCATCTACAAATATGACACTTTTAGCTTCAGATTAGGGCATACATTCTACTGAGACAATCTTAAATGACTGGTTCATTGACAATGCTGCCTTAAAACATGTGATCAACAATAGAAGTCAATTTGTTGTTTTTGAAAAAATTGTTTCCCCATAGTATAACTGTAGCAATGGAATGACTTCACTAGGCTTGCACCATGGAAATTGTGACATTTATAAGTAATGAAAAGCAAAGAGAAATAATAAATCCCCAAAATGCAGAAAACTGAAAAAAAAGAAGAAAAAAAAGCTATTAATAAAGCTCAAACCAAACAATTAGTTCCACTAAGAATCAAATTTGTCAGTTGTTTCGAATGTAATACAAGACAAAAGAAAAAAAAAAAAAAAAAAAAACATCTTAAAGTTTAAGGCAAGACTGATATAAAGGGCTACTTCATGATTCCAGGCATTAATTTCAATGAAACTTTTTCACTCGTTATCAAAATCAAATCTATTCAAATTCTGCTTGGATTATGAGCTGCATCAGATAGAATATGAACAATGACTATTCTGAACAAATATATATGTATATATGACTCAATTTGACGGTGTCACTAAAAAAGGGAAGTAATATCCAGTTTGTCAATTGAAAATAAGTTTATGTGGGCTGCGACAATCGGAACTGAAGAAAGTAAAGATTTAGGTGAAGCAAATCATATAGTGTCCATTAGAATTGAGTAAAAATACAATCCACTCCCAGCTCATGTAACAGTGCACATACAATTGAATTCCCACGTATTTTTTATATTAACTATAACAGTAAAGCTTTTCCTCTTTACATTCATCCATCAATTACTATCAAAACCAAGGCCACCAGTACATTGGCATCTCTTCAAAAGAAACAAAATCCCAATCTGATATTATATTCATATAAGTATCAGCTACCAATCATGGCGTAAGTATATGAATTGATACCCATTTTGTACCATTCCATTTTGATGAGAAAAGAATTTTCTGTTGGCTGTATCAAATGCAAGTGAGTATCAATATCAATCTTTACTTAATACAACAAAATAGAGTAATAAATCAACCCTTTTTTAAATGCTAACACCTTATATCATGCTATCACTTCACCACAAAATCAAATAATTTTAGTTAAAATTAAATTTTTGTGTAGGAGAAAAAATTTATTAAAATAGAGCTAAATACTGCTAAAATGCATAAAATTTCTCTTTTTCTGTGCCTAGGAGGTTCTGAAGAAAATAAACATGGAGTGGAAGAGGTAAGTATTAAAAAAAAATTTGAATTATAAATGCATGAAAAATAGAAAGACAAATATGCAAAATGAAAAATGCTAATGAAAATTACAAACATAAAGTAAAACAAAAGGGTAAACCAAAAAAATACACAGGTCACAAAAAATGCAAACAAAAAGCACAAATATTATATACAAGCAACACAAAAGCAATAAACATGAACAATAATAAAAGCAACACAAATATAATAAATATATCAAGACTAAAATATGATTATAACGATAAATGATAGACAAATAAGACAATAGACAATGAAAATTAAAAAAAACTGAAAAAGTAGTGAACTGGTTATTTTTTTAATCAACATTGGAAAACAAACAACTATAATGTATATAGTAAATATCAATTTTATTCTTTGAAAGGGAGTGTTACTACTCTTTTAAGCCAATTCCAACTTTTAGTTTCACCATAAAAAAAGAATACAACAGGTTCACATTTTGGATTATCCGTAGATCACATCTGTAATCAACAGAATTCCAAGATGAGATATATGCATTATAAATAAAGAAAGCCATACATACTAATTCTTAAAATTTGCATAAAGAAAGCAAAAAATGAATTTCTTATTTCTTTGTTTGTATATTTTTTAACATACATCTAAAAATCTATAAATATTTTTTAGGAGAAGAATTATCTTTTAATAATCAATGAATTTATATTTTCCATTCTTAACAACAAAAGGTTTGGCATGGCAAGAAAAAAGTTTTGGTGAAAGCTTTTCACCTCACTTTTCAATTCTAATATATTTCAAATGAACAGATATTAGGGATGAGGCGATGCTAGTAAGAAAAAATTGGTTCATGGAATGTAAATTATTTTCATAAACTAATCATATATTTAAAAGATTAAACTAAAATATTTATAAAAGGGCATGAAAAATTAGTTTTTCAAAACTTTTATTTTAGTCCACAAGAAAAATATGCTAGCAAAAATTAAATATTATGTTCTACTTTTATATTAAACTTAAACACCAAAATTTTAAATTTATACAATATTTGAACGACATATTCGACCTATAACAAAATTCAAGAAAAATAAAGAATCTTCATTTCATAAACCTGAATTTCTGAAAGAAAAAAAAAAAATTCTCACTATCACTAGATCATATTATTACTGCTAACATATTTTAGATGTTAAGGCAGAAATAGAAAAGGCTACAAAATTAAAGGAAAATTTTTAAATATAGTACAGCCTGTCAAAAATATATCTAAACATTGTTCTTTATTCAAATTGCCACACAGTAAAACTGCAGAGTCTATCTCTGTGAATATATGTTCTCTATAAGTGTAAGAAATATCTTTTTTTTCCCCCATATAAAAGATCATTCCCATATTATTTAGATTTATTCAAACTCAATTTTTTTAAGTAACACCCTCTGATTTCAAGAGCAAGAGTTTTCTAAATTATAGTAGTTAGAATTTAAAAAAATATTTTGTAATTTTGAGGAAACAATTGTTGTATTATAAGCAATTGGAATTCCCAAATAAGAGGTTTTTTCCCCCAATATATTCCAAGATAAAATAAATTTTTGATAATAAGTAGTTATTTAAATATATTCAATAAAAAAGATAAAGTTTATGCACTTTGAAATATGCAAAAGTATATTTTATATTTTTATTTAGTAATTAAAATCATAAATTACAAATTTTTGAATAGGAATTCACAAAATTTTGATGGCAGTTGAAGAAGCAAGATATAAAACATCACCTTTCAAAATTTATCCAATTTTATCAAATAATTTTAAAAATAAATAGCAATAATTTTTAAAATAAATAAATACCAAAACTTTACAGTATATCCTAATTTTTTGGGGTGGGTGGGTTGGGGGCTCATCTCAACTTTGTAAAGGATTCTTTGACTGGAATTAAAAATTAAAAAAAAAGTTGAAACAGTAAAGAAGGGAGAGAAAACCATGTCTATGAATGATGCTTTAGATCAAGACATTTTCCACCCCTTTTTAAAATAATTGCTAAGATGAGGATGAGGAAACAACATTATATAATAGATTCTTCTCTGAGTGCATTTGAAACAAAGCTTCATTTAGAATAAATTTGAGAAAATTACTATTATCGAAATGATTTGAGAGATCTTTAATTAATAAAAAAAGCACAGAAGAAAAAAATTTTATGGTATGAAATCTATGAATAAATAAAACATTATTGGATGAAATGCAAAAGCAATTTCTTGTGTGAGTATAATACAGTGTCACTAGATTTTTACAAAATATCTTTGAATAAAAACTAATTATAATTAACTGAAAATTAACATTTTCAGTAACACATTTTTTTTTTTTTTACAGAGAAATTAAGTTTAAAAAATTATTTAGAGCATTATTTGTGAAAATTTGAACATGCAGATCAACAGCATAATCTTATACTTGCTTTAATTATGAAGAAATTTTAAAAAAAAATAATAATAATACGCCTCTGACTTTTTTCAGCTGTTTCAAAAACTTTCAATTTAAAATTGTTTTATTAAGATTAATTGCTGCATTTAGGTAGAATTTTTTATTATTTTAAACAATATGCCTCAAAAATATACTTCATCCATTATTTATTTGCAATTAAATAAACAAATAAAAACCATGGATTTTGAATTTTTACCATGTCTTGTTTCACTGCTAAATATCAGTAAACATTATACAAAAAATCAATGGAATCAAAGGAAAAATTGTAGAAAGGAAAGAATTAACAGTGACTTTTTTACAACATGTGTTGAAACAGCCCCCTAAACTAAGTATATTTTTGGTTATTTTGTGGCAATTTGTCTATAATTTTATATTTGGGGGTGGGGGTTCTCATTATGCTGAATCAATTAATAGACTAAAGAATAGATCTTGCAAATTGAAAATTTGAAGTTTATATGTATGTAGATGACCTTTTATTCAGATGCAATTTAGATATTTTTAAAAAGGCATTCTTTATTTGAATACTTTATAAATTATAAGGAATAAGCATCTTAATATTTTTTATATTAATTAATATTTTTATTAATATTAAATCTTAATAATTTTTAATATATGTTGATGGACTGCATTTCCTTAGATGCATTGCATTATCTGTGCACTACTGTGTATCAGCACCTCGAGGAAAAGAATAGACAAAAAACAAATGACTACATTGCAAATATATTACAAAAAGAAAGAAACTTACCTTAACATTGATGCCACAATTACTGCACTATTTTACAATACCTTTTGCTCTATAACACAATATTATAACATTAAGAATTTGGTTGATTTATAATAACACATAATCAAGGTTAACAACTTAAGCCTTGCTTCATTATATATATATATATATGGTATCCTTGTTCCGCGGACTACCAGGTGGCACTGCATCTATTTTCTATCCACCGGCTGACGTCACACGGACATGAGCTTGAGCAAATAAAAGTGAAACATTGGACTTGGTTTTGGTGTGTGTGGCGTAACTGAATATCTGCGATGTTAACCAACTTGATGTAAATGGGCAGTAACCGCCCTTCTAACTCTTTACTTCTTAATTTTATGTCGTGCTATCTTTATGTTTGTCTGTTTTCCCTTAAATTATGAAATGTACAACTTGACTATTTCATTCGCCTTGGAACTCAGATGGTAGCTAGGCTTCCATCCTATATATATATAAGTAAAGAATTATGAATTATAAAACAGAAAAAAAAAGTTTTCTTGTAACTCACACAAATAAGCATTTTAAAAAGTATTGAATACGCATAAATAATTTACTAATTCATTCAGGCTTCGCATGAGTTTTCCAATGTCTTTTACAAGAAGAATTTGTCGAGAAAACTTTTTCACACAGTTCACACTGGAAAGGTCTCTCTCCTGTATGAGTTTTAATATGATCCCTGACACGGTTCATATAGATAGAGTAATAATCACAGAGATGGCAAAAATGCATCGTCTTAGATCTCTGCCCCTCTTGAATTTTCTTTGTGAAAAACAGAACTAGAATAAATGAAAAAGATATTTAGTAATTTATATAAATATATTATTAAATTAATATTATAATATGGATCTATTCAATGAATCAAAGATGTTTTGAAATCAAATTAAATTAATTCAAGAATATATTGATAGAATAAAAAACAATTCTTGTATAAATATTAAAACACAGTGGTATAGTTATATGATAATGGGTCATATTAAATGCCAGAGGTCCAATTAAGGGATTACAATACATAGGCATACAGATACTGGTGATGTCTTACCCTCCGAGACTGAAAAAAAGAATGAATATATTAATGTAAATGTATAAGTAAGACACATATTTTAATAACATTATTTTAGTAGAATTTTGAGATTTCCTTGGTATTTGAAAAATGTGTGAAATCATGGTGTAAAGTGGTTAATACTGTAGTGTCACTGAATGAAACAAAAGGGAGAAGAAAAAAAATGTTATTCTATGGAAGTGAGCAATCCAGTTTTTATTGTTAAAAGACATATATATCTGACAGGAAGCAAAGTAGAATCTGCAATATAATACAGAGCATATATCACAAGAGTAGCTTTCTGATGATGCCATCATTTTAATTATAAGCATGAGAGAACAGCTAACATATTGCAAACAAATTGATTGCACTTAGACATTAGTGTAGGAAACTCTGCACTACCTTTCTTTAACCACGCTAGAGTGATATTTTAGAAATGTAATTCTTGCCATGCAAACAACCCAGTCATTTATAAATAAAGTAAATAACATTATTATATGGTCTCCTCATTACCAATTACAGATAAATTTCTTCTTGTTACTACAACTTTTTAGCATTAGCTCATTAATTTAATTTAATTGCGTGATTCAATTCTATATATAAAATAATATTTTTCCACGTCATCAGTAATTCTCTCATGGCTAGAAATTAAAATGAATGCTTTATAAAATTTCACAATTCCTTCAAATAGTTCATTTTTAAATATTATATTTATCAAACTATATTTCAGTTCAATATCTTAATGATTTTTTAAGTATCTTTCTAAATAATTACAAAATCATGCCCGATTTCATTTACATTTACAAGGCACATCAGTACAGAAACATTTTTGTTTAGTATTTTTTTAATAAAATGAACAATTTTTTATGCACATAATATGTTTGATAATATTACTTTTTCCTTTTCCAAAAAGAAAGACATCCTCAATTATATATATATATATATATATATATATATATATATATATATATATATAATTAATGTAAATAATTCAACAAAAATAATTTAAAAAGATTGCTTTAATTATCTTTGTACTAACAACATGCAACAATAAAAATTAATTTCTTTAATAAATCTTATACAAAAATATGAATAAAATTCCAAATATACAGAGTTCTTCCTTAAAAATTATCCATTTTCACACCAGAAGAGACTTTAAATAAAATTTTTTAAATAATAATAATTTTTATTGTTTAAAATACAACTTGGTAAATGCATACATTTTGAATTCTTTGAAGCACAAATGTTTTAAGTTTCTTTGTAAAAAATTAACTGATGCACAAATTCATATCAGGGAAGAAAAAACGCCGACATCATAGGTTGTCTTAATTAAATATTTGAAAATGTATTTTTATTCACAGATTACCACCTTGTAAAAGAAAAGAAAAAGAAATAGGTTTTAAAGAAAACTACCACTTCTGAAAGGATTAAAACTGCACAGTATTTTATTAATCATATTTTAATTATTTTTTTACACTCAGTTAAAAAAAAAATCTTGTAACTTCATCAAAGTTTTAAATCATAGTCATTTCATCACCTAGAAAAGTCAATAATATTTTTTAAAAAGAGAAAATAGTTCACATTCGATGATTAATATTCTAAAATATAAACACACGGAAGTAACATGTAAGTATTTACATAAACAAAATTCTATAATAATATTTTTAAACTTTTTAATTTTTTTTCAATAAGTTTTACATTTGAGAAAAGGATCAAGAATACTGATCGATAGAAATTAAAAGTATTAAGAAAAACTATAATTACACCATTATAAAGAGAGATAAATAAACAGATTCAGGGCAATCACAAGTGCAGCTAAAGTTTTTAGAAGCATTTTTGAATGTTTGCTTGCAAAAATTGTCTAATAAATGAAATCAATATAAAATGAATCCTATTTGTGTCAAAATTACACTGATATAGTGTATTAATATTCACAGTTTCATTTCTCCTGAAAAAATTTTTAATAATATATATTTACTTTTTAAGTAATAATTTTTAATATTTACTTTTTTTCTTCTTACATTCAAGATGGAATTCAGAAAATTATAAAACATCTAGATTGCAGAGAAATGAAAATCAAAAGTAACCCTGAATCAACCAAACTAATTCCTTGATATTGAGCATAATTAAACAGATAATAAGAAGCCCACAATTTTCAACTACAGTATCAACATCATAACTGAAAAAAGTCATTTGACTAAACTTACATTCACAATATCATCCTGCTGTCAAGGTTTTTTTTTTTTTTTTTTTTTTAAATGTCAATCATTAAGATAATTTAAAGTTATAAAGTTTTAACATGTTAACATTACATTAACAAACAATATTTTTAAATATTCAAAATTTAGTGTATAACACAGTATTGAATTATTATTTTTATATATTTAAACAATTTAGCCAGAACAACAGCAAAATATCCATGCCGTTGATGCAATACACACGCAGATGATGCTCTACAGATGATCATTTAATCTATAACTATCAAACTTGGAACAGGTGTACTTAATCTTTAATGCTGATTAAATAAAAATTTAAGAAATGTAAAGCAAAAATTTTATGTTTTTGCTAATTAAATTATTAACATCTGATAGAATTATTACATAAAAACAAATTTTTGCATTATCACAAAATAAAGAAAATTATCTTTCCTTCAGTGTTAATATAAATCATTTATAAATTTCTCAAACTTTACAGCAAATTTGTAATTGCATTTAACATTTTTCTTTATTGAAGTTTAAAAAATCTCTTATAGCAAAAATTTATCTTATTTGGAAACATTTATATAATCGGAAAAAGGAGCATAGAATAAAATATATCTCAAATATTACGTTTTAAAAAATTCTACAAACATTTTGATAATATTAATGTTTTATTATTTAAACCTACAGATTAATTAATTCCTTATCATACATCTTTCATTCGTTCACACTCAAAATATAAGAATAATCTTATATATTTTTAATAAATTTTTTTCTTTTGGGCAGTTTTGCCAGAAAAATTTTATTCTAAACCTTTCCAGAAAGAGTCAGAAATTCAAAAGCAGCATTTAAGGCAGTAACCAGTAAGTGATTGTATTTAAATTGCTAATACATCAACAGCAGATTTAATTTAGCAACTAACCATCCTGCAAACACTATACCTGAAACTAAAAATTACATATTGATTAATTTTGAGCACATTTTTTCACAATTTCACAAATGTTTATTCCCTTTTGAAATCTATTGATGCAATTATTAATAGACTTACATGATTTACATTTTAATATGTTCTATGGAAGTAATTGTTTTTTTATTGTCTAAAGAACAGCTCATTTCATCCAATATAAATTTATAATAATTGTTTTGAATAGTATCATTTAAAATAAAAAAAATATAAAACTTCTAAAATAATAGATTCTTAAAAATTTTAAACTTTTCTTATTAAAATACAACAGGATTTACTTCACCACTTTGCATGCATTGTAAACCTATAAGTATATTTCATGCTTATTGTATGAGTATAATTTAATTAAAAAGTTTATTTGATGTTATAGATGTAGTTCATCAAAATTGACAAATTGCTGATTTTCAAAGTTCCATTTATCTATTGCTGTCCAAGTTTTAATAATAAAATATGACTAAATTCATACATTAGAATATAACATTGAAATTTTGAATAAAAAAAACTGTTTTCAAAAATTAAGATTCTGCAAAGATGAATATTTTCAACCATAAAACAAAAACATATCACCATGCAATTTTTTTTAATTAAAAAATAATATAATTTCTCAAAAAACAACAACAACCTGGAACTGTTATTTTCTGCATCATTATGGGTGATTTAGAAAGACAAAATTAAAACAGCAGATGCAGGAAAAATGTTATTTAATTGGAGGTAGAAGAATGTTGGATTAGACTAGGTATATGATCAAGCATCATTTCAAATTCATTTTAAGATATATAGGAGCAGAACTTGCTACTAATATTATATATATATATATAAATGAATATGCATTAGAAATTTAAACTGGGCAAATAATGCTGATGAAAAGAATTTGAGTTTGAAAGAATTGAGTCAATTTTCAATGGAAATAAATGATTGCATTATCTTTTGCAAATTCTGTCAATAAAATATGAGAGAATCTACGATAATGCATTTTTATTAACTGTAAACATACAAGCAATTTTTTAATTTTATTTAATAATGTATTTTTATGACAAAATATCTCTTACTTTATTTGTAATGTATTTTAAATTAATTAAATGTTTAAAAAAAAAACGAATGAATGCATGAAAACTTGTGAACAAATGAATATAAGTTAAAATTTTCTTATTCTTGTTGAAAATTATATTTGCCATTGAAATAAGCTAATAAACATTTTTAAAAATTAGATAAATTAAGACTAAAATTAAAAAAATTAATAATTTAGGTGGGAAAATAATCCCACACATGTATTTATGCATCAAAAATAGGTGCATATGCCAAATAGTTATAATATTTGCTAATTTAATTAATTAAAAACTTAGATGTAATAAAATTAGATTCCTTGCTATTTTAATAAATAACAAAAAATAAATACTTTTGCAATAAAAGTGCACAATTAACAATCTTTAGATACAAGAAAATAGAATATAAATACATGAATATAAATTTAATTAATTTTTATGCAAATTGAAAATGAATTCTATAATGTTTATTGAGATTCGATTTATCTGAAAAACATCGGCCACAGGTAGCACATTCATGAGGCTTCTCTCCTGTATGTGTCAAAAGATGAACTTTCATATGACTGCTTTTGAATGAAGAATAAGAACAAAAACAACAGCTGTGAACTTTCTTTATTTTTCCTCCAACATGGATTTCTGACGTTCGGAAAAAAGTATCTGAAAAAAAGTAAAATGTAATGCAATGCAATGCATCACAAATAATCATTTGTAATCAACAAAACCAACTGAACACATTATATATTATTACAGACATTGGAATGCAGTATATATTTATATAAAATTGTTTTTAAAAATATTTTAAAAGCAAATTGAAAAGTAGATTTTTTAATTTTTATTATTTCCAGTTTTTTAATCTTTAATATGTATCATAATTTCTTATTATTATATATTATGGGATGGAATCAAATTTAACAATTATCTGATAATGACATTTCTAAAAATATTAATCCTATTTTTCCCTAATAAGAGCATATTGCCATCAAAAACATCCATGTACCAAATTTAGGATCTTAGGTTATATTGGAACGCCAATGAAAAATTCTTCATGCAATTCCATCTTTATAAATCTGAAACAAGTTAAATAAAACTGAATAATAGAATAAAGAAGTAAAGGAAGACCCAAGCACCTTCGATTTCGAAATTTCATATATATAGAAAAATGCATTAATACACAGTTCATATACATATTTAGACTACAATCAAAGAGGAGAATCAACAGTGTCACAAAGATTTTTTTTCTATCTGATGTTTTCTAAATGATGAACAAATATTCATCTATCAAATACCTACCAGAAGTTGGTTTCAGAAGCAAAAGATTTCATTGCATTCTATAAATATAAAGAAATTAATAATTAAAACAATTCTACTGAAATATGGAATATAAAGTTGGGGACTATCAGCTACACAATCATTAAAACCAAAGTTTTTTCACTATCTTTTTGCTTAACAAAGGAAAAATTAATGATATCTAGTCGAAAAAAATACCTTTATTTAAGATGGTTAATTGATTATTGTAACCCAAACTAGTTGGATTCATTGGTTAAAAAATAGTGAGCATGCATTTTATGACATAACATGAAACATGGATGGCATGGTTATGATATGAAACATGATAACAAATGTATAGTTATAACATGAAACGATTTCAAATTTTTTTAACAATAAATACAGATTTATTTGTTATAAATTTGATTATATAAACTGATTTGAGCAGACTTTCAACAGCTTACTAAAACAAGTTAAAAAGGAGTATGATATCTACTTAGTAATAGTAAGAATAAGAAAAACGAAATTTTGAAAGTAGAGAAATTTATCTTTTGAAATGTCACACTGCTCATGAACCATCTGTTCACTGCAATGCAGTCATCTCTCTTTCCATGACAAAATACACATGTATAATGCACCTGAAATTGGTTATTATATCACTTTTTCATACAAAAAGTGAAGTCATTTCCTTACATCACTTTTGCAATTGTTCGAACTGATAGAAATCCAATGATGTTATATAGTTACTATGGAATTTGCATATACCATTTATTACCAACTACGAGATACCTTGTGGTACGCATATATATCAAAATTGCTGCCTACAAGATATCTCATAGTGTGCACTGCAATTTTAGATTGACCTTGGCACTCAGAGAAAGACTCTCTAAACTTGCCTGACAGTGAATGGGTTAACTAAATGATCATCCAGATTGTTAGGAGTTTAGTATGCAATTTTGAATCACTGAGATGCAACTTGGAAATAAATGTTGGGTGAAACCCAGAAGTTATATAACAAAAGCTTTTAGTTATATAACAAAGTTATATAACAAACAACAAAACAAGTTATATAACAAAAGCATAAAGACATGAAATTCCTAGGGAATTTCATGTCTTTATGCTTATAGTTATTGTACGCTAGTAGACTGTTCATTATTTTTTGAATGATTTATGTGATGCATATAAATATGCCTTAATCAGTTTGAATGTAAGCGATGAAAAACAAGGCCACATTCCTTTAAATCATCACAAGGCATAAAATTCCTTTTCAATGCAATTTCAAAATAAAAATAAAAAATTAGATTTTTTTTTTCTTCCTTTTTTTAAAGTTAAGAAATCTTCAAATAATACCCCTCAAACACAGTATGCATGGAAAAAAATCAAATAAGAATAGAAATAAATAAATATTAGTAACCCATTTTTCTTACGAATGTGTGTTGATTAAAATTCAACAATTGAAACATCCTGCCATTATGCCAAACAATGAAGAGAATTTGAATAATAAAACATTAAATTCAATACCTGATGGGTAACTATATATACTTATTTGTGTGTGTTAGAAATTATATTTGAATTGAAAGCTCGGTAAAACTTCATTTTTTATTTAGTTTTGATTTCAGTTGAAAATTATATTCATTATGTAATCTCAAATACGATTGTTATCCAAATTTTAATTATTTATTCCAGCTTTCATTAATCAGGCATTAGTTACAAAAGGTACAATTACTAGAGTTCATAGTATTTTGATAGTAATTATCAGTATCTAAAAAAATATCAAGTCCTCTCCCCCTCCCACCCATTTAATTAGTTATATCTCAAAGAAAAGTCAGGATATCTATGTATAAATTATCCTTTCTGTCAGACAAAATAATTTATTCTATTTTTCATAACACAGAAACATGATAACAAGTCTCGCATAGTATAGACACAAAAAAACTCTCGTAAAAAGATAGTAATAAAAGAGTTTGGTGCATGCTCTAGTCCAAATATTTGAAATAAAGAAATATACAAAATGTGATACTCCATGTAGAAATCATTTGCTATAATAATTTGCCATTTATCTCTACTTATAATAAAAAATTTGAAAAAGATATACTTTGGAGGATGGGTATATGTACCTTCGAACATAATTTTTAAAATTTTAATCAATTAAAAATTAAACGAAACTTGAACATTTTTCCCCGATGGCTTTCAAAAATATAATACAAAAAAAAAAATTATGTCATTTTAACATTTAAAAAAATATATTTTTTTCCCTTCATATCAATTTAATTCTCATACAATTTTTCTTTAATTGTAAGCACATTTTACAACAATAATTGCATTTTAATGAAATAATGCAACAAATTGTTCGTGCCGTTGCTAAAAATATTTCATCTTGAAGTTTTCTTCCATAGTTGACGATCAAAGCATGAAGAATTGCATTTTTTTTCCTATCTTGAATGGGTTCCAGTTTGAAGTTTTTCATAAATTTTTCACATTTTGCTGTTTTTAAGACATATTCGGATTTCAAAAGTAAACAATAGCGAAAAATGTTTCATACATTTTTAAACAAAGATGTTTATTCATGTAAAATATTTAACAAGCAACATAAATAAGCAATATATAAAGATATATTATCGCTTATTTATGCTGAAAACTTGTTTATTAAAATGCATTGAATTTTTTACATTTTAAAATTCAGTGGAATTTTTATTGAATAATTCTCTGAACTTTTAAATAAATTATGAAACATATTCTTTAGTACACATAAAACTCCAATATTAAACTATTGTACTTTTTTTTCTTATGATTCAACAAGAAAGTCATTGCATTAATTGAAGTGCAGGGGAAAATTAGGGAGACAAAATAAACAGAATGATTTAATCCTTCTAAAATAGTAAGAGCTACATTGCCGCCACAATTTAAAGAATAATTATTATTTCTACTCAAGGGGAAGAGATTGGGAGGAGAGAAAACAAGAGATAAATTTGCTGTTCGGTATTGGATCCCACTGACACCAACCATATTTCAGTTGATCAACTTTAAAGTATCAGCTTACATAACCTTAATACAACATTCATGACAAGTGCATAAAGTTTCTAAATTGAATTATGTATGGGAAATTAGAATTTTTTATAGAATAACTTTTGAAGAAATGATTAAGAAACTAAATGCATAAATTCTGCATGTTTCCTTCAATTTAATGTTCATTTACACAAATGATAACTTTTTAAAAAAATCCAATGAATCTCTATCTATATAAGGCAATATTTGTATGTTTTTTTAAGATAAAAAAAAACTGGTGGACTAATTTAAGTGTTGCTTTTTGCAAAACTATCTACTTTATCCAGAGAATGTTCAGTTATTAAAATCTTTGATCAGATCAATAGAGAGAAAGTAAGGAACTTGATAACATAATCACACTGAAGTTCATGAGTTTAGAAATATTTTTATCTATGCATAGATGTAAGCTCAAATGCATTTATATTCTAACTTTTACACAGTGAAGGTTAATTTTTGTGGAACTCGGTACTGTTCTATTTTTTTGCTGTTTTATAAGTTCCTTGTTCAGTAATTAAGATAGTCTTGAAACGTTATATGAAGATAATAAGATTAAAACCATTACAAGTATGTGGACTGAATTTGGAGAATCCATGTATTTTTCATGAACAATTATACATTACATGCTCACATATAAGAAAATCAAAGAATTTATTAAATAAAAATTAAATTGATGAAATAATTATTAATAATTTATTAAAATAAAGAATTTATTAAAAATCTTGAGTTCAAGAACTTTGTGACCCATCTCTCAAATCGGCAAATGATATTATCAAAAACATTATTTATCAAGCAGCATTATAATGACTTTAAATTTGAATACAACAGTAATTACAATTCATGTAATCCAAAACACAAAAATAATATATAAGTAAATACCTAATTTTAACTAAATATAATAAATGATATTTCTAATTGTGTTCATTTAATCTAAAAACACACTCAAATCTAGATATAGCAAAAAATTGCAGGGTACGGCAATTACTATGTATGAAAAATATAAAGAATTCGTATTTATAAAAGAGCAATGAGAATTAAAAAAAAATTAATAATTTAATAAGTTTACAGAAATAATTCATATAAAATGAGGCACCATCTCTTCAAAGTGCTATATCAAATTTTCAACATCATATTTTTATGTTGTATTACTGATTATCTATTCAACCAAAGGAAGCTTTACTAAATATTCAGTAATTCTATCAAGCTAGAACTATGAAAAAAAAAAAGGAATATAATTTGTTTCAGTACAAATTATTTAAGCAATTTGGAAAATAAGATGTTAGTATAAAAAATAGATCTATGTTTTCTTCATTTTTTTTTGTCAATTTGCTGCAGATATTTCTATAAATAATCGCTTTATACTCATGAAAAGAATGTTAATTTTTTTAGTTAATAGTGTACTCCTGAAATGCAAAAATTTGCAAAATATAATTTTGTCAAAGATTACAATTTCATATTTTTCTTGACAGCTAATTAATTTCTTATCTTATATAAATAGCACAAAAAGAAAATTTCTGTAGTGAAGTGTCCATCCAGGAAATTAGAAAGAATGATAACAATACAAAATAATTCTTTAAACTTGCAGTGAAATTTAAAACAAAAGGACAAATTTTGAAATATAATTGCTTATAAATGTATTCTTAATATTTTAAAATCTTATATGTATATAAAAAAATAAACAAAAATAAAGTATCTTTCGCATATGCTAAATGTTCCTAACTTATTATTATCTACTGAAATATATATATATATATATATATATATAAATATATATAAATTTAATCAGATTGACTAATATTTTCATTAAATAACTGAAATATAATGAGATATATTATACAATTAAATATTTGCATGGAGATTAGAATTTAGTTTGAGAGTATGGCAAGATACAATGCTAATAGACATCATAAGATAATTATTATACCATTTAAAAATGTAAAATAAATATCTTCAGAAATAAAAAAATCATGTTGACCAAAAATACTATATTTTTTAAAGAAGAATTTTCTTTTTTGCTTGAAAGGTAATCATGATTACTCCATTTTTTAACTCTGAGATTGAAAATGACACATGACTTTTATAAGAAAATGAATGCAGGAGCAGATAAATATAATTATTAATTACAAAGTAACTGTAAGGAAATTTTTTTAAAATAGACTTTCAAAGTACATTTGATTCTAACTAAATCTTAAATGAATTATCAAGAAGAAACATAAAATTGAGCTCAAGTTAAGGAATTGTTTGTTTTATCCAATAAATATGTAATGCTCAAGAATTTCAAAAATACAGACAATGCATAATAAATAGAAGAGCTGTAGATTAATTTTTTTAAAACAAAAACATTCCTAAAATAAGAACTATCCATTTCCTCTTTCTATTTATTATTCAAAACATTATTACACTAATAATTACAATTCAAAAATATTGCATGAAAAGCATCTTGTAGCATCTAAAATCAGTAGATCTCTTCTTAAAATAACACCATTTAAAACTATATATCAGCAAATTTAATTACATTATAAACACTAGTATTAACTAAATAAGCAGGTATAAACTAAGACAAGAAAAACATCAATATCAAACATTTCTATCTTCATGAATGATTCCATACTGAGGTAGAGAAATTTAAAATAACTTGATATGCATTTATCGAGAATTAAATTCATTACAAACTTAGGGATTATAAATTTCAGATTTAATTAAGAATAACAACAGCACTTTATATATAAAGAGTACTTAGTAAATGATCAATCTTCCAAAATCCATACTACAGCACTCATATTAAACTAATATTAATTTGATTTAAAAAACAAAAGAACATTTTTCTAGTTTTATCTTTATTTGTATTCAATGACTACAATACATGCTTGTATAGGCAGAATCATAAAGGCATAATCATTTTTTTAATTCATAAGTTTTGCAATTGTTAATTATTAAAAAAAGTTTGCCAAAATACAAATGGCAACACATATGGCACACATTATTGCGATTGTGCTAATTTCAACAATTCTTCCGCAGCTATTTGAGATTCTGAATTAATGCTGCAAGAAGCTGAATGATTAATATAATCTGTTTCATTTGCATATTTTTTGCTGCAAAATTGACATTTAAATATTTTTTCATTTAATTTCAACATTTCTTCAACTATTTTTTGAGCTTCAAAGGTCTGATTGCAAAAATTTACATGTCGCTTCCAATTTCCCTTGTTTGGAAACTCTCTACCACAGAATTTACATCTGAATAATTCAGCTTCTACTGTTGATATATTACGGCTTGAATCTGTTGGAACATGTATGATTTTGAATGGCTCAATTTCTGTAGCTGAAGTTTTGCTACCAGAATCAACCTGAACTTTTAAGGTTTTATTACAAGATGTCGAATGGCTCAAATAAATTTGATCATCCTCAAATTTTTTGCCACAAAAACTGCACTGAAATGAATCTGCAGAATTCAAAAATGTTTCAAGAACTTCTTGTGTTTTCAAGTTTTCGCTGCAAAAGCTTGAATGCCATTCACAAGTTTTCTCATCCAAAAATTCTTTGTCACAAATGTTACATTTAAATTTCTTTTTCAGTGGAGCCTCCTTATAACCTGATGATGATGAAACAAACATACCCTCTGTCGACCTGTCACAATACCTTGAATGCCTATTAAAATTATTCTTCCAAGAGAACTTTTTTCCACAGAATTTGCATTCAAATGGCTTCTCCCCTGTATGCACACGTATGTGTTCCTTAATTCCTGTAAAGCGCAGAGAGTTATAGTCACATATGCTACATCTGTAAAACCTTTTGCCACTGTGCTGATTAGAGTTCTCAACCACCAAGATGGAAACTAAAAGAAAGGAAATGTAGCTATTACGTTATTTTTATACATCTTAATAAATACCAAAGAAACTTGTACAAAAAAAAAAAAAAAAAAAAAGAAAATAGTGCTTTTATTTTTTTTTTAAAAATATAAAAAAATACAAAAAAAAATTAAAAAAAAAAAAAAAAAAAAAAAAGCTGAAAAAGTCATTATATTTTCATTTACATATGTTAATTTTTTTTCAACTTTTAAAACTGCTTTTATATGTCATTTTTCTAAAGATAAATAATCTGAAATTCCACTTGTATCATTCTTAACTTCCACAGCAGTTATTAAACTTCTTAAAACTAAAGATCCCTAGTAGTATTTGGCAAATGGGTTCAAAATAACGAACAAAAATTTACACCAAAGCAAAATAATAATAATAAAAATAATGAGAAGTCATTTTAAGTATATGATACAACCATATGAAAACAAGGCTGATTCTGGCAATACTATTCTACATGGTAAAGCTTTGAGATTTCTCTGGGTTTGTAGATCATATGTTAACTGGCATAAAATGTTGAAATTTGTTACAAATTGTTGAATGAAATTTGAGGAACAAAACAAGCTCCTTTTGCTATAATATTGTGCTCTGATTCCGCATGAAGGAATCCATGGCACATTATCTGTTAATTTCTTCTGTTTCATACAACAACATATCACCACTAAACAATTTATGCTAGATTTTCTCCAATATACACAGCCATCTAACAAAGAAATATTTTACCACACGAAATTATGACACTAGAAACACAAGCCCAAAAGACAGAAATTTCATTTGGGCATGTCTTATATAATTATACAGGGTGTCCCTGAATTCATGCGCCAAACTGTAAGGGTAGTTAAAATACATATAAAGAAGCACCTCTTTGTGTAGTATGGCAGGAAAAAAGAAAAAATGCTGAGGACCGAGTGGCCCAAATCTAATTTCTTGGCATGAAATGAACCATTTTTGCAGGTTGGACAGTGTAAACATGGAAAAATTTTGCAATCCTCTTTTTCCATATTAGGAAAATGTTCAAGTACAATATTTAGCCCCATACCTAAGATGCATATCTGCTTTCTCAGATCACACAAATTGCTCCATCACACAAAACAGCAAATAATCATTTGAAGCTTGCATAGGATGATACTAATTCTCCTTAACTATTCAACATTTTTCTTATTAAAAAAATTCATTGTTATTTAAGATTAATCACTAAACTTATGTATTATCTTTTCTAAAAATATTATATAAATAAAGAGGATTTTCTTTTCTTTTTCATTTCCTCAGAATTTCTTATTATATCTGTCTATGCTTTTCAACTTCAACCCCATACTGCTAAACAAGAAAGAAAGAAAAAAAATGCTTCTTTATACATATTTTACTACACTTAAAGGTTGGCTAATAAATTCAGAGACATCCTGTAGAAACTAATTAATCTTTGGTATTTTTTCTTTCCAATAAGAAAAGACAAAGTGAGTAGCAATACATGCTAAAATTAGTTCTTTATTTTAGCATTAAAAATTTCTAAATCATGGCTTTCTAAATGAAAATTTACAAATTTCTTAGAAGTCGTCCAGGTGCATATAAATTAAAAAAAAACTTAAAAATAAAATATTTATTATGTTTAATATCCAAACCCAATTTTTTAAAGAGAATCCTGAAATAAAGTAAATCTTTTATTTATTGAAAGTGACTTAAGATTTGAAGACATGAATATACAATAAAATATTGATTGTATAGATATAGAATCAGGAAAAACCTTTGATGCTTGATTTAAGCTAATTTTAGCATTCAGATTTATATTATCTTTTAGTATCTGTTTATTTTATCAGAATTATATTATTTATATTACATTCAGATTTATATTATTCTCAAAATCAAATAAAGAACTATTTCTCACTACTGTATTTTTTATTTCATCTTAGAAAAGAAAAAGAGCCTTCTCACTTCTTTAGCAATTCCAATAATCAGATAAACAATCTAATACAAAAAAAGTTCCAAAATCTCAAAAATTTTATGAGAATGATCAAAAGAAAGCAGATGAAAAGCATTATTATAAAATGTCATTTGAAGCTTAAATAGAACAGCACATATTTTATTAAATATTACAGAAAACTTCATTACCAAGAGGGAATAATGAGTTGTCTGAAAAGAAAGCTAACATAGCAAGAATTTTATTTTGTGCTTGTAATAATAAAATAAATATAAATCATTGAATATACATAATATTTATCAAAATCATTTTAAAATGTGTTAAAATACAAAACTGCTTTGAAAAAATAAGTTCCAATAAAAAAAAATCTAAACATCAAAAAAAGTTTACTAAAACTGTAATCAAATAAATATCATTAAAAATTAATGCATGCTTAGTATTGTTTTGCTAGCAGGAGGCTTAGACAAAAACTTACCAAACTTTAGCCCCAGGATTAAATTTCTTTACAATTCTTTATTGGCACAACACAAATTAATACCAATATTCAATCTTAGTGATGATTAGAGGTTCTATTAAAGGAATAGTACCATATGATTGAAACTTGCTTATTCAGTAAATGACGTTGCAAACACAATTGTAGACTCTATAAACTTGATTTTTATAAGTAAATACTTAAATTCCATAAACAGAAACAAGAAACTTTAATATTTTTATTTGATATTTAAAAATTTACAATATTAAAAAAATGACATGAAATGATTGATTAGTTGATATATTAATCATAATCGAGTAACTTTATACAACTAATGCAGAAAAAAGTAGAAGTGACTGCATTTTGCAGTAGTCAAATACATTTCATATTCAGTGCTTCTTATTAAACCAGATTTTAAAGATTTGCATGAAGAATAATTATCCTAATGAGAAAACAACATAAAGGCCTAAGCTAAATTTGTATCATTAATCAAGTAATTTTAAAGGGTCAACTTTAAATTTACTTGAGAACTTTGAAGATCAACATCAATTTATTTACAATAATTAAACTTATTAAATACATTGCTTTCAGTCATTTCTTTTAGATTTTGAGGCAATAGACATAAATATGAAGTAGGTTCAACAATAAATTAAAAAAGTGAATTAATAAATAAGAACTTTAACTTTTGATATGAAAAAGAAAACCACAACACATTTATTCCACTTTAAATATTAATATTGAATATATAATTCAGTAATAATACAATTAAAAAAATAAGATTAAATGGTTTTAGCATAACTGGAAACCATAATATCCCAAATGATTGATATAAAAGCACAATTTATATATATATTTATTATAGGTATAACAACTTAATATTTATTTTTAATACAGGCAATTGTATAACTTATTATTTTTATTCGTTTTTTTATTACTTGTTTAGGAATATAGTTAAATTTCATAATCTTAAATGAATTTCTGATGTATATATATTATAACTGAGTATAGGACTACACTTGCCTCATGCATACAACTGTTAGACTAAATTTTGAGAGATTGCTGTATTTACTGCCAAGTTTTTTCAAATTTCTCAAATACACGAGTTAAATAAATACATCTATGCCTAAACTGTAAAACTGATTCCGTAAAGGATGAATCTAAAACATCTATAAATTTTAATACTAAGTATTAGAATTAATTGTAATAAAGTCTTAATGCACATAAAACAAATCTATTTTATTTAGGTACAACAATACACTAAAGAAAACTCAATTTTCTTTTGATAAAATAAACTTGTAAAACTGACAATGATAATTTATCACATAAATTAACTATGTAAAGCATTTAGCATTAAGCTACTTATCTGCAACCATTAAAGAACATCTTTTCAGCTTTGAAAAATATGGGGGCACTTTTAATCTGAAGGGTGGAAAGAAAATGGTTTAAAAAAGAAAACATGGCAAGGCAATTGTTACATTATTAAAAAAATCTGAAAGGCTTCCAGGATTATGAGACTGTCATAAATTCCCAAAATTTAGAATTTTAAAGTGGAACACAAACATATCTAATTTAACCAAATTTGATAATAAAAAAAAAGTAAATTTTTAAATTATTAAAAATTAATTTATGTTTTAAGCATCATTTCCTAGAGTTGCTTACCTTTCAATTGCTAAACCTTGTTTAAAAAATTAGCAACTTTGCTTTTTTTAAGGAAAATATTTAATGCACACAACATAATTTTCATTTTATAGTTTATTGGGCATAAAACTGAAGTATGTAAATTGCTAGATTACAGATAAAGTACTGCCAACAGAATAATAAAGGATCATGAAATGAAAGATATTTTATAAAGTTAGCCAACAATCCAAAATTTTTTTTCTAAAATTACCATAAGTGAATCCCTCTCAATAAGGTTTTAAGAGGGATTTTATGACTAAAACATTAATTAAAAATTACTTTCCTTAATATTTTATTTAATAGTAATAAATAATATTTCTTAACTTGGGGAGGCTTTAGATAAAATAAAACAAATAAAATATTTTCTCACAGTATCATTTAGGCAATTTAAATGTCACATACTGTTCAAAAGAAGGGGGGGGAGAAGGCAAAAGAAATTGAGAAAAATAGTGATTACATTTCATAATATCATAAATTCTGTGCTTAAAAAAAACACTGGAATTTTGGATATATTCAAATTGCAAACATCCTTGTTGCAAAGTAATAAATATTCAATGAAATCGGTTAAAAGGACATTTTATGACAATAAAGTCACCTAACAAGCCACATTTCTGAAATAATAACATTGTGTATTCATGTTATTATTTCAGGAATTAGATGATGCCAATATAAATTTAAAATTGATATACATAAAAATAAATAGAGTGATAAACAGTTTTACTTATATTCAAAAGATTTCACGCTTTATCTATTAGTTAAATGTTTTATATTAATAACACTCTGTACTTCAGTGTAATTCATTCATATTACTTCTAGGTGACATTACAAATTTATAGGTAATATGACATTAATAATAATAAAAGATACAGTTTCAGTTGGTTTTTAAAAATATCAATGATATACATTATTTAAACCAATTTAGAAAATATTTTGAAAATAAAGAATAGACAAAAAATATTTGTTTTGGGGAAAGAATAGCATTATTTAAATCTAACAAAAAAAATATACATATATAAAATTATTGATTATGTATACAGATCAAATTTATTAAAATCAGACACAAAAGTAAAAAATTATATACAAAATAGCGCATGAATCCTGAATGACACAAATAAAAAATTTTGGGAATAAAATAACTACAATGATTTATAATAAATACTTAAATTCAGTAATTTCATGGTGCATCTATACAAATAAATTCTTCCTAGGTAAGAAACATTGTGTGTTCAATTAATTAGGTGCACAATCAGCAGCATAGGGCAGAAAGATTAGCAAAATGTCTAAGGTCCGGAGCTATAAGAAGCTCCTTCCAAAATTTTGACAAAAAAATTGATTTGACAAAAAAAGCATTCAACTCATGTCACCAAAGCTCAAACACACATTTTCAAAATGAATAAAATTTTAATTGAAAATTTCCATGGGACAAAAGAGGTTCATCAACCAGCAATATTGTCAACTGAACAGCCTTTGTCCTGAAAATGAGATTTCGAAATAACAATAATAATTAAAAAAAACTGTCCTAAAATAAATTATTTGAAATCAATTCAGAAATATTATTAATACACAAAAAATAAAATTGTGCCACATAATGTAAATAAATGCTGAATTATTTTCATGCCTTTTCTACTTTATAAGATCCAATTAACAGTATTATAATGGAAAATTAAGCATCTCATGAAATAAAATACTTCTGTAATTAGTTATAATAATGAGCTTAAAGGCCTAACAAAAGCATTTCCCAGAATTCCCTTACAATTTAATTATGCCATTGAATACAAATATGTAATTAATGGAAACAATTTAGAAAAACAATTCAAAAATTATACACTGCATTTCTTATGCCTCATTAAGTGCTTGTTAAAATTTGACTTATCTGAAAAGCACTTTTGACAAATGTTGCATTTATATGGTTTTTCTCCGGTATGAAGTAAGATATGTTTTTTCAAATTGCTTTTCTGGAAAGATGTATAGTTACAAAATGAGCAAGCAAATTGCTTCAGCATATCTGCAGAAAGGAAGCCCCCAATAGTCCTCTCATCGTGAAAAACTATAAAAAAAAACATTTCACACCATGAGTAAATAATTAACCCCAGACATAATAATAAAAATATTAATTCATTTCAGAAAATCTGCTTGATTCAATTCATCCTATGTCATAATATAGCAATAAAAAATCTCACATTCATACTGCTATCCAATACAAAAAGCATAGCTAAAGAGGAAATAACAATAATTAACAAAAGAAAAAAGATAGTAACCCACAATTAGCACACACAATTTCTCAGGTTGAACGAAAATATTTTTCATTCATTCATTCATGAAATCAGTTAGCAATATTCTTAGATCCTTTTAACTATCATCAGAAATCTTTAAGGAGAGAGGATTAATGAAATGTTTGCTTCAATTACACTTTATTAAAGGCAAAGAAACTATAATTCTGATCCCTCAATTCACTGTATCTCAAAATATTAGGGTGTTTTTTTTATCATGTTATTTTTTTTTTATTACAGCTATTAGAAAAAAAATATAATATGTATAATTTAAAACTAAAATAATTTTGGTAATATACTATTTCAATTATTTAAAACAAAAATCCTTTAAATCTGTGAATGTTTCCTTGAAAGTTAATTTTTGAAAGTTATATAAAGTTACTTAAGTTATTAAAGTTTACAAAGTTATATAAAACAGAAAATATATTTTAGATCTTTAATTCTAAAAATTAGAGCTCTTTAATTCTAAATAGGAAAAATATAGTTTGACGAATTAATGGCAGAGGAAAATTATATTAAAAGAAAGGTTCTATACTCAAAAATCAATTATAAAAATGAAGTCATTTCATGGTCATGTGATAAGAGTTAAATTGACTAAATTTTTATTTTGCATATCTCAGAAAAGGACAAATGTTACAGAAAAGAATAAGGTAATATGTATTTAAGCACTAAATAACAATTAACATGTAACAGCATTGTAAATCAACTCTTTGTGTAGTTAAACAAATTATTTTATGAAAGGAGGTGCAGAATTTATGAATTCTGAAAAATATTAATAATTAAGAAATTCATTTCAACATAAAATTTCTTCATTATATGATAGCTCATTGGATACAACAGTTCGACAAAGAACAAATTCCAACCTTTTGAAATAAGGCTGTATCTATTTTTTTGCACAGCATAAGAGAAAAAATTGTTTTTACAATTTTATTATATTTAGCAATTTCACTGCTATGTGACCTTGAAACTTAAGATAAAAATGAAAAGAGGGACAGAATACTATTGCAACCAAATGTTGAGAAGACAATAAGAGAAAAAAAAAAGAATTATGTAATTTCTTTTTCCAGAAATTCACAAAATACATTATAACTCAGAAGAGACAATATGATTTATAGCCCAAAGATTGCCTATAGTTAATTTATCTTCTGAAATTGATTCTATGCTTGCCACACAAAAACTAAAACTTGATATAAGCTTTTGCAAATGTTTACAGTTTTAAATCATTGCAAATTTTAAAAGTATATCAACTGAATACTGTTCTAAGAGTTTAATATTTTCATGAAAAATGCAATATATAATATTGGTATAATTAAGTTATGAAATACTATTTGCAACCATAATTTAACACTGGGACTGTGATTTAATCTAATAATTCATTTAATACAATGAATGCAATTTTTATAAGATTTATTTCAGAAATAAAGGTTTAAAAAATCTAATACTACCAAAATTATCCTTTAAAGGTCAGGAAGGAAAATTGAAGAATGGTGCAAGTAAAAGACAGTAAGTTTTTTATATTAGGTTGGCAATATATTTATGCAAATATGCAAACAGCTTTGTGGAAATAAATAAAATCCTTTTTATAAATTCATTTAAAAATTGTTCTTTTAAAACTAATCAGATTGCCTCTAATTGGTAATTTATGCTATCTGTATTCCAAAAATACTTCAAAAAAGGCCTGGAGAGAAATACGACCTAGAATGATTAATAAGAGTTTTTCAACACTTAAATCTCAACAGTAATATAACATTTACCAAGGCTTTTAACTGATTGCTTCCAATTCAGCCTAATGCCTCTATAAAATTGCTGTTGATTCTTAGATCAGTTCAATGATATTACTAGAATTGAATTAAAGGGAATAAATACTGTGCATGCATTTTCAAAGGGTTGCCAAAATAAGCTAAAAACTTTTAAGTTTCTTTCTTTTACTTTGTAGCATACAGAATATGTAAATATCGATGAAATCTTAATTGAAATCCCTCTCATTGTGGGCAAAACTCAAAAAGAAACAAAAAAGATTAAATCAAACCAAAATAATAATAATAATTAATAAATAAAATAAAATTTCAATGAGCAAAAGAAATTATATTTAGCATATGGTTTAAACATCACAATTATAGATTTATATCATATTTTGAAATAAATCATCAAAGAATTCACCGCCTGTCTTTTTGTTCGCGAGGATATGGAAACTATAATTAAAATATGTAATACTTTAGTTATAGTTTTTATAATCAAAAATAAGTAATATGGAATTTTTATGTTTTGGCATCAAAATCTACTTAAAAAAACTTCGTTTACTTGGTAAAAAAGAATTTTCATTATATTATGAAAGATATAATACATAATATGAGGTATATACCTTCTCCCTATGGTCTTCTGGTATATATATTTATACCAGAAGATCACAGGGAGAATACACTTTTTTTAATTTCAAATCTTTAGATATTTAAAAAAAATGTTGATTAAAACTTCTTTTCTAATCAGTACCACTTCATCAATGGCCACTAATGTTATTTACAGTATTTCAAGCATTCAACAATTCGTGAAAGATGCAAGCAAACAACATGATTATCAATAACAAAAAACAAGTTTAAAGGGTCAACTTGTGCGTAATTAAGTGTCGCTGAGAAGATGATTTCCTGTTAAATCTTTTCCCACAAATATGGCAAGAGTAGGGTTTTTCGCCAGTATGTATTAATAGATGGTTCTGCAGAGTGGTCGTGTAGAATGTGGCATAGTTGCAATAGATACATCTGTGTAATTTGCTTCGTCTTTTTGACCAAGCTGATTGCTTTTTACTACAAAATGTTAAACCTGGAATGATAAAGATAAAATGTTTTATATCATATATGGTAAAAAATTACATGAAATGAAACTAAAAGCAAAAATAAAGAAAGGATAATAAATATCTGAAATTAAAAAACTCTAACAACAGATCCAAATTGTAGCCGGCCATTAAAGTAAAGATAATTCTAAATATCATATGCAATCAATCAGATGCAACAAACTATAAGCTATACAGATAAAAAGAAAATTGACACAACTAAAAAAAATACTCGCCTTTGACTTAGTAATAAATTTTATATTTCAATAAATTGAATCCAAGAATTTATGGATAATAGAGGAAATATGAATCATAAAACTATTGATAAATTTGAAATGATGTTAAAATTTTGCAAATAACTTAGATTTGTGTAAATATATTCATATATGCTTGATAATTGAAAAATCGGTTTGAAAAAAACTATCTAGCCTGAAACAAAATGAAAAAATTTAATATAGGCTTCTACAATATTATAGAGATAGTTACTAAATTAGCTCAATATTACCCTTGGCAATTTTAGACATGCTGCAAAATCCATAATATTGATATTAATAGAATACAGTATTTTTATGCATAGACAGTATATAAAAAGGACAGACAATTTACATGATTATTACAATTTTGGTTCAAATAACAAAAAATTAAACATTAAATGACTTCCATTAACTTGAGTCAAGTTCCAAAAACAGCTTCACTAAAGAAAACTCTTATTATGAAGTTGATTGATAGTGTAGAAGAAAAAGATTTCTTTTAGATATTACTTTTTGATGTAAATAAATTTGTAAAAAAGCAGCTACAGTGTAAGCTGGGAATAAATTCAAATTTCCTAAAAATTCCCTTTAGAATATTTTAATACATATTAAACAGTGTACATCAATAATTCCGAGGAAAAAGTCCTTGCAGAGAGCTGTCCCTTATTATTAAATAAACATATTTTTATTACATTTTGGGAAGGAAAATAAATGATTTTTTCTTCCTCTTCTTTTTTATTCTACGTAATTTTTGAATCTCTTGATTTTGTTAGATCTTCCTCCATAGTAATAATAGGACAGCTAAGGCTATACTGTTGAAAATTTTTAAAGTTTTCCCTTATAACTATAAATATAAGTATTTTAAAACTATAATAATTATAGTTTTAAAATATTACAAAAAAGATTCAGTATATCAAGAACCTTTAAATCTAAAATGCAAATTGCATCTTATTTCAACATAATTAAACACAACTCTTCTAACAAGATTACAAACATATAAATTGAACATACTTAACATTTCTAATAGGATTATAATACATGTAATATCAATATTTCAGGTTTTATAGTGATGCACAACACAATAAAACTAAATGCACTTTCAAAGAATTACAATCTAATGTATAAAAAAAAACATTGAAAATAAATCAGCATTAAATATGATAAACATTTAAAAAAATATAATAAATATATTTCAAATTAGTCAATATAAATAAATAAGTACAAATTAAAAAAAGTTTGTTATGGCAGATCTAAAATTATTACACATATAGATAAAAGTTCTGTCATAAGCTCAAAAAGAAAACTGAATAATATGAGCTGAATGAAATGTCTTTTAAGTTTATCGATTAAAAAAATATCATTCAAAATAGATCAGATATAAAGCATTAAAAAACTACAATAACTTTTCATCTAAAAAAATACAGATTAAGACAGAATGCAGATGTACAAGAAAAAAAAATTTTTTTTTTTTTACTAACATTATTTAAATGAAATGTTATTGCACACTTCAATACTGGAACATCACATTTTACAATAGTTAACTTCTATAAAAGTTTCTTTCCCATTGTTTTAGACCAGTTTTTTTAACTTATATGGAAATATGGAAGGTGCTTTAATTCCTTAAAACATCTACCTTAAGATACCCATGAAATTAATCAGGTTTCAGATAACTCACAGTATGAGAAACAATTTTAAATCTTGTCTTTGAACACAAGAATTAAAAAATCCAATCAGTTAAAAAATGAAATTTAGTACATAGTCTTTTCATCAACATTGTAGATTCTTGTTAATTTCAGATGAAATTTATTATCATCTTATACTTACCCAGTTGACTATAAACAAAATAACTCACTATGTTAAATGAATGAAATTTGATACATGCTCTTCACAAATAAAAATGTCATTATAATTATACAAATAACTTATATAAGTTATACAAAGAAAGTTTAATTGTCAAAATGCATGTTTAAAAAAATACAAAAAGTTAAATAGATTAAATTTGATAGTTTGTTCAACATTATTACCATGAATGTACAGTAGTATCAAACCATAGACCAAAATTATTACTATCAGTTTATCAATTAGTTCTGCATCTGTCGGCATGTCTACTTTTGCACATGTGATTGCAATAACTCAAAATCCCAACAAGCAAAGAAAATAAAATCTGAGATGATTTGAACATCAAAATACAAGATTTGAATCAATTCAAAAAGAGATGCAAAAGGCATAACAAATTTTATTTTTGATATGAAACTGATCAGAAAACATATACAGTGTCTCACAAAAGTGATGGGACACTTGTGCTTTACAAAAGGAAACTATAATAAAATAAATAAATAAACATGTACAAAATTTTTTTGGGTATGTTTCATATTTAAAGTTAGTAACAATTATTACATAACATACATTTTGTCAAAATATTAATTTAATAAAAATACAATTGTTTAGAACGGAGCAAAAAATGACTCACATAAGTGATGGGACACTTACTTTTCCATCAAATATTTATCCAAAAATTTTACTTTTTAAAAGGTTTTAATATTTTGTTGGATTTCCTTTTACTTTTAAAACATGGTTTAATCTTCTTGGGATGGATTCGACTAATTTTTTTTTGTGATTTCTCGAGTGATTTTACCCCATTCTTCTTGAAGCACCGATTTTAATTGTTGTTTTGAAGAAATGGTGTGTTTGCGAATTCTTGCCAAATATTCTCTATGGGATTTAAGTCTGGAGATTGTGGTGGTATTTTTATTATTTCAGGACAGTTATACAGCAACCAGAGTCTAGCGTTCAAAGCAGTGTGCTTGGGGTCATTGTCCTGGTAGAATTTAAAATCGTTATGAAGGTTCACTTTTCGTGCTGAAGATTTCAAATTTTGCTTTAAAATGTCAATATACTTGTACTGATCCATTATACTGTCAATAGAAACAAGATTACCAACTCCAGCAGGCGACATGCACCCCCATACCATAACTCCTCCTCCACCATGTTTTACTGTTGACACCAAGTTCTGTTTGCGAAATTCTTCCCTGGGTTTTCTCCACACCAAGATTCTACCGTCAGAACCAAATATATTAAATTTACTCTCATCAGCAAATATAACTTTATTCCAGTAATCAGAATTCTTATTTATGTTGGATTTTGGAAAAGATAGTCTGAGTTTTCTATTCTTTTCACTTACGAAGAATTTTTTCCTGGCTACTCTACCGTGATATCCAGCAGATCGAATTACTCTTCTAATAGTCTCGGGATTAACAATTATTCCATATAATGCTTGTAAATCAGCAGCAACTTTAGGAGCACTCTTTCTTGGATTTTTTTTTAATATTTCGAACGATAATTCGCTTTATTCCATTGGATAGCTTTGATGGTCGGCCAGGTCTTCTTTTATCCTGAATAATATGATTCTTTTTATATCGTTTAATGATATTGAAAACTGTTGAATGACTCAAGTTAACTGTTTCAGCAGTTTTTCTACTAGATTTTCCATGTTTAATATGCAAATTAATAACTAATTTTCGAATTTCAGGCGAAGTTTCTTTTCGTTTAGCATTCATGGCTGCACAGAGCTAAAAAACACAAAAATTCCAAAACAAACTGGAGAGAAATAGTGCAGACGATTTTATAAATTATTGCCAATTGCTTTTGAGTAAAAATAAAACCACCAAAAATATTTTTATTGCTTATTTTAGACGATTTTTGTTGCATATCAAATGGTGTCCCATCACTTATGTGAGCTATTTTTTGCTCCGTTCTAAACAATTGTATTTTTATTAAATTAATATTTTAATATTTTGACAAAATGTATGTTATGTAATAATTGTTACTAAATTTAAGTATGACACACACCCACAAAAAATTTATACATGTTTTTTTAATTTATTTTATTACAGTTTTCTTTTGTAAAGCCCAAGTGTCCCATCACTTTTGTGAGACACTGTAAAAGAACCCGGATGATTATTATTACTTCTGGTTAATAGATTTGATCTACAAAATTATCCTTTGCCAAATTTGGAATCCTGAAAACAAAATTGTACATATCTTGTTTCATTCCAAATATGCAACTTATATGCCAAATCTTTTTGCAATATATATTGATCTTCATTCAAAACAGTTAATCAAAAAGCTGTTTCTAATTAGCAGTATCTTTGGATCCTTTTCCAATCTATGAAGTTTATTTAATATATATTGAATGCATTCTTTTGGTGCATATCATAGTGGTGTAAAAAAATTAATGTGCAAGATCATTACTATTTTTTTAGCTTTTTTTAATAATTTTATTTCATATTGCTAATATAACACAAACAACACCATATGAATTCTGCTAGTATTTAAATATTTTCACTTTTAGCAGAATATTAATTTTTTTTTTCCAAAAATAAATGAAAGAAAATTGTTTCAAATACATAAAAATTAATGATTAAAATTTATAACATGTAAAAATATGCTAAAAAATTATGATACAAAAGAGAAAAATAAGTTTGTTTAGCAAATAAGCTATATAAATTAGAAAGATAAAAATAATAAAGGCAATAAAAGTGAAGAAAAACAATTAAAAAGAAGATAATATGAAAAAAATAATATCAACAATTGTTAGCAGAATTCCACATTATTAAATAAAAAATGCAGTTGCTTTTATAACTAAAATAAAATATAAATGACATTCATCCTAACATTCTCAAACCAAAAACAATCCTTAACTGGGAAGGTGCAGTATTTCAGATTGCTAAGGATGGACTTTCGGTCACCCCTATTCTATTTTTAACTCAATCAAATGAATTGACCCTGTAGCTTCTTATTTCCCGACCTTCACAACATGTGCACTTTTTCAACCGGTTTCAATGAATGCTTTTTAAAATATCTCTATATTTCTTTGCATGATATCTGTGAGACCACATTTCCATTTTAGTGTTCCAGTATTATTTATATAAGGCTTAGCAGATGGCTCTAAAACTTAGTCCTCGAAATATCATCCAACCAACTAATGCTCGTTATGAAGCAGAGCTCCAAAGATTTTTAAATGAAGCAAAAAGTGATTTTAGCGATGAGGATTACTGTATAAAACACTTTTTCGATGAAAGTTCACATTCAACTGATTCTGATATGTACGTTCAAATGTAATTAATTTTTCTAGTTATAATGTATTTTGAAAATTTTTTTTAAATATATTAATACAGGAAGAGAAATATCTATAGAATTTAAAGACTGATTTTTATGCTAGTACTTAATCCGTATTTTTAAAATGCCCTCGAAAACTGTGCTATGTTTACAAGTTTCTGCATAGAAATGCTGATAAAAAAAAAGTCAATTTTTTTCCCCATATAATTGTTGAATTTTCCAATATATTGTTTTCTATATACCTTTGTATACTGGAAAAATAAATATGATTTCAAAAGTAAAACATTTTTTCAAGAATACTATTTGTTGTAACATGTAATTTGAGAAAATGTATGTTCAAACACAATTACCTTTTTCAATAATATATTTTGAAAATTTCTAAAACATATTTACAGATCAAGAAAAATATCTGCAGAATATATTGGCTAATTTTCATGCTAATACTTTCATTAGAAAATTTAATTTCTGCATAAAGATAAAGTCTCGTACAATTCACTTCCTCAGTTAAGGGTTAATCAAATTAAAGAAAGATGATAAAATATTTATAGATACATAAAAAAGATGACATATTTTTTATTTTGAGATAAAGTATTTACAGATATATAAAAAATGACATATTTATAATTTTATTTAAGAAAATGGCTAACTGCTTACATGATTGCTATTATGCATACTGCATAAAAAATATGATTTATAAGTTTCGCAAATGCTTTAAAACAAATTTGGTCCAATAAAGGTGTTGCACTTATGATCAAAATATATAATGCAACAGAAACAGATCGTGAATTTACATTGTTGAAACCCTTTTATGAGACACTTTACAAACAACAGCATCTCATCACAAATGGAAAGATATTTAGACGGCTAAGTTTTGATATAGAGTTCATTTGGCACCTAGTGAGATTAGCAATTTTTTGGTGGCACTTTTGTTATCATTAAGGCATTTCAATAAAATTTGACAATCAACTGTTTTTTGGTGAAAATGACTGTATAACAAAGCTATTCCATTTAGACTGATTAAAATAATAGTCATTAAAAGTGTTCTAGACAGATTATGTGTTTCAGGAATATGAAAGGTACCCAGAGTCAGAGTAATTTATGATAATAGAAAAGATCAATTTTAGACTTGCAACAATAATAAGTAACTTATTAAACACATGCACATATATAGTATTTAAAAGTTAAAAACTAAGAAATTACATTTAAAAGCTCACATATGCACACACACAAATGGAGAGAAGAAAAAGTTTCAACCACAAAAATAATAATACTTGCTGAAAATTTAAGTCAGATGCATATAAAATCTGTAGTTATTAAATTCAGTTCAAATACAACCGGAAGGCTTTTAACACTTATAATTCAAAAACAAACTGACTCTAAATTGGGAGAAAAAATTTGCTCATGAGCAGCCAAGAAAAGTTCAATCTAGAGTAAATTAGAGAAATAAACATTTAATTCAACTGAACAGTATTGCGGACATAAGTGAACAAACATCTCATAGTGACGGAAAACTCAGTATAAATACAATTAAAATACTTTGAAAATAAACATCGAGAATTTGTTTTGGAAATAAATTGCGAAATAAAAATAAATTTTCATTCTATGAAATTAATTTCAAGAATCTGGAGGAATTGTATCATAAATAAATCGATAGATACAAGTTATATTTTTTTATCACTAGCTTTTGGAAGCACCATATTTTTCTACTTTAAGTTTTCTTTTCAATATTACTCAAAGAAACTTTAAAATGAGCTTCGAGGGCGAGACTGAAATTACTTAATAATATTAGGAAGAATTGGAAAATTTATAATTTTAAACTCTGATACTTCACAACTAAATTTTTGGCCACCACAGTTATAGTTAATACATCGAAAAATAATTCTTTAGTAAATGATAAAATGATGGTATTATCATTAGAAAATTTTTCTGACCAAGAGACAGGATTAAGCCCTCCGGATATGAATTTAAGCTACATTTCTATATCATAAATCGGAGTAATGAATAGTGGTTCTTCAAATTGAAGAATTGAAGTGAAGCTTAGAAAATTTCTTTACATAGTAGTCCTGGCAATATTTAATTTTAGACACTATTCGGCTCTCTGTATAACGAGTTGTCAGATTTATGGTGGATTTGTTAACCCGGCAAAAGCCAAGAATCTGTTCTGGAACAAACACTGGAGAACAAACCTTCATCGTATTTCCAATGTCTCTGATGCATTCTAACTGAAGTCTGAATTATTTTCCAAAAAGCAGTTCGAAAGAACTAGAAATATAAATTCTGAATTTTGTTGTTTATCCGTCAAAAAGTTGTTTTTTTTTTAAATCTATGTAATGATTAGTGAATAAATCTGTTTTGCACCAGTAATTTTTATAGGATGTTTTACTGTTCTAATAAATAAATTATTCGAAATACATAAAGTAACGTTTAAATCTGGATAATTTTTATGGTAGTTCTCATTACAAGACCGATGAGCTCCTGAACAATAATTTTTTTTCTTATGGAAGTGTTTTAAAAACAGATATTTTTACAGCTAGTAATCACTTAAATATCCCAATCTAGTTATTCTGCTTAGCTTGTTCACTTGTTTATTTATGCCTTCTTGAAAATTTATTGAACTTCCAGCAATCAAAATTCGTTCTTGTAATAATTCAGTTCGTTGTACGAATGCATATGAATGAATGTTCGTTCGCTGCATGGTTTTAAATTTATGGTTGAAAACAAAAATCTGAATTTTATATATTTCTCTTAACAAACATTCTTGAAAACTAAAGCTGTCTGAATTTTATATATTTTTCATAATATAAAATTTTATATTAATGTATATTTTTAGAAAGGTATAGTAAAATTTTAAAATCAAATTCATACAAATTATAAGGAAAGTCTCTAAAGAAAGTTGTTGCAATTTTCATACATATCTTAAACTGTGTCACATAATTCTGGTATTGAGCACGTCTTTATATTTAATATTGGAGGAAATTATTTAAGTTGAGAATGTACCATTTTGTATTGAATAAAATTAACCTGGATAGTTTTGTTATCCTTGGGGTTTATGAAAAAGTATGAAACTATCAACTAATGTTGATTTTCATGGATACCATTTGTGCAGAATGTCATTTTTATTGAATTGAAATTATTTTCCTTGTTTTTATTTTAGTTTCTTTTATGTAGTAAAATAGGTAGTTACTTATTGTTCAACAGTAAGTTTCATGTTTAAGTATTTTGCTGAGTTTATTACCGATTCTGTTCCATATATTATATTTGTGTGCTTCTATTAATTATATACCTTGAAATTTTTTTTTAAAAAATATTGATTGGAACTGTATAAAACATTCTGAAAATTGTTAGTTTCATATTTACTGCCAAATTAAAAAAACTATTATTTTTTAATCTCCTTCCATTTCAGTTTGTAATTTTTTTTTAAATTGACAGTATTACTTATTTATATGACATTTACAGCGGTTATTTTATTATCAACAGTTTATTTTATACAAAGGATTATATTTTATGAGCTCAGGGTCTTTAAGTTTGTTTCAAAAGAGATTAATTTTTAAAACACTGTTTTTAGTTTTTAAGCAAAAAAATTCTTTTTGACAATCTATGACTATAAATGCTTAATTTAAAGGGTTTCTTGTTCTACTTTGAAATTGCATTAGCGTCTAAAAAAAATAGGCTAAAAATGAATGGTTTTTTTTTTTTTTTTACTTGTGATCAAATGTTCTATAGCAAAATCATTCTTATCTTTATATAAGACTGAAGAAATAGTTTACTTCTACACATAATATTAATAAAATTAATATTAGTTCATTATATGGTTTTATACACTTTTGATCTACTGAATAATGTTTCAACATTTTTTCCTTTCTGTTTTAGCCTTCCATAAAGGACAAGAGAAATTTTTCACACCTTCTGGGAGACCAAGGAAGGTGCATAAATGTTCCTACTGTGCTTATACCACTTTAAAAACTAGTAATCTGCAAAATCATTTATTGGTGCATACTGGACAAAGGCCTCATGAATGCAGTATTTGCACAAAAAAGTTCAGAACTAAATCTCATCTTCAGATTCACTTACTTACTCACTATAAATATTAAGCTGCTACGATATTGATTGTGTAGTTTATAATTATTTCAATTTTGTTTATTTTATAAATTAATTACAGAATATAAAGTGTGACTTTAAAAAAAAAGTTTGTATATATTATAGCAGCCTACATGTTTATTTGGCAACCTTAGAATTTTGCCAAACCCCCTTATATATAATGCAATTATGTTGATGTTTTATTTGTTTGTTGTGATGTCTTATTTGTTTGACTGTAATACAAAATTAATAGACTTGTAAAGGTCACCTTTTATATTTTTATCCTTTTTACTTGGAAATGAGGTTTTTCCCCCTTCCTTTTTATCTTTTATACCCAATTAATAACAAATTCAAAGTATTATTTCAATATCTATGATTGTGGATTTTTTCCCCTTCCTTTTTTAAAAGTTAAGAGCATAAAAATTGATAACAATGATTAATTATGTTGATGATATATCTTATTTGTTTGGCTGTAATACAAAAATAATAGACTTGCAAAGATCACCTTTTATATTTTTATCCTTTTTACTTGGAAATGAGGTTTTTTTCCCCTTCCTTTTTATCTTTTATACCCAATTAATAACAAATTCAAAGTATTATTTCAATGTCTATGATTTGGGATTTTTTCCCCTTCCTTTTTTAAAAGTTAACAGCATAAAAATTTATAACAATGATTAAATTGTAAAATTCTTTGTCTTCAAAATTTTGTATTGTTGCTTGTAAAATTTTATAACTTTTGTCTGAAAATGTAGTATGCATTTTAAAATAATTTTTGCTCAAATTTAAGATATATGATTATTAATAATTTCAATTTTAGGTGTAGAAAATGTTGATTGGTGATATATATATGTGTGTGTGTGTTACAAATAATTGGAAAGACAAAATAGTTTCATTTTGATCAAGATTTGATTTTGTATACAAAACTTCTTAAAAATATACTAAATTTTCTAGTAACTGTCTCTCTTTATATTGTCATACTAATGCGAGGAGCATAATAGAAATTTCAGTTAATTGCTTGTTTGCTGCTCTTTCTTTATTCTAGTTTCATCTAAATCGCCACTCATTTGAAGATTGTGAAAGTTATATGAGGAGCAACTTCACAAAGGCAAATATGCATTTCTCTTTGATTGAATCATCACCAAATTACCATGGAGAAAGGGATAACAGCATTCGTACCAACATGATTATTAGACCATCCATTTTTAAATGATTATAGATAAACCCAAATAAGTGCAAATGTGATTTAGCAGAAATGTCAGTTGTAATTTCAAGCCGTAATTTTACTTACATACAGAACATTCAAATTCCATACCAAAGTTCTTTTCAAGGTGTGTAAACTCATCCAGAGAAAAACAATCCAGTCTAATCCTTATATGCTTTCTTGGAAAGCAGACAGTGGCATGCCTTCCCCATCAGCCAAATCATATCCAGATTGCAATACTTGACAAAGAAATCTGTAAAATTAAGCTTAAAAACTATCAAATCAGTTGATTCATTGTAGAAGAAACAGGAGGAAGACAACTCCTGTAAAACCAGATTTTGAAATTTCATCTACAAATCAACAAACAAGGATGAAGCAATTGAATTTACAGATAGATTAACTTTGCTGTTTAATTTGAAATATCTTTAGTCTGCAATTGTTATTATAAATTCTCTTTATTATGAGACATTTCATGAGAAAATATGGAAGAATTGAAAAAAAAGATGCTATAAACAGTGAAAATTTTAGTCCAGTGTCAAGAAACAAGTCCAGTGCCAAATCAGATCAACATTTCTCGAAGCCAATCCTAAAAATAAGAAGTTCTATTAGCTGGCAATATTTATTATTTTCTTACTTTGGCTTCCTGTCACTTCTCCTCACTTGTGCAAAAGAAAAAGTTCCTCACTCCATATCAACTGGATTGGATAGCCCTCTCCCACTTTCCTTCCCTTGCTAATCTTTTCATAAAAAAGGTCATTCACTCTTGAAAATTGGAAGAGCATGTATACTCTGATCTCTATTGAATCGAAGTACTGTTCAACTTTTTCTTATACAAAAGGAAGTCATTTTCTCCTGGCAATCAATGTAAAACATTTTGTTTTCATTTTACGAATTCAATTATTATTGAAAATTGTATCTCAATCCAACCTTAAATACAAGTAAAACAATGTGCTTTATCTATTAATGAATTATTTTTTAAGTGTTAACCACATTTTTGGAAAGGATATATTCGTCTTATGAGCTAAAGGGGGCTTTTTATTCTATAATTTTGTAATTTGGTATTAAGTTTTAAAGAGTTAGTTATATGCAGAGTGGATCTCCTTCATTAGCAGTTCCATTTCTCAACAAATGCTCTGGAATCATGTGGCACTACAACTATGCTCCAATTCAAGAAATACAATTTTAGTACTATATTTTCATTTGTTGCATATCTTACATGGCAGGTATCTGACTATTGTATTATCTCCTTCTGATGATGTAACTTAAGATGATAAAAATTCATCATAAATTATGAGTATTTTGTATAAATAAAATTAGTTTCTATCATATATAAAATCTAGCAACACTTTTTTTATGTCAGAATTTTTTTTAAGAGACTGCTTCTATTTGATTCTTAATGGCCCTTTAAAAAGTAATTGATATGGTTGATTATCAGTATAATGTAAAGAAATATTTTATTGCTAAGTGATATTATACATACATTTTTTTAATTCTGATTTCATTTTTTCTTTAAATTTTATAATGCTGTTTGGTTTCTTAAAAATGAGAATCATTGATTTCAGTCTCAAAGAAGTAAAGAAAAAAAAAACAACAACAAAGAATTGCTTTTGCAATTAATTTGTTATTTTGATAATTTTTCTTTAATGAACTACATCCTGTCCCGTTATTTTCTGTTTCTATATTTTTAACACTTATAATTACATAAAAAAATAGAATATATTTGATTATTAATGTAGTGTATAGAAATATTTTGCAGAATAATATGCTAAATGATAAAATGATAAATTTCTAGTATGATAAAATTATATAATATGCTAGAATACTTACAGAAAGATTATTTTTTTGAATGCATGACACTTTGAATAAATCTTAAAGATTCATGAATATATATATATATATATAAAAAATTCATTTTGTAAAAATTTAATTTCTAATTTTTATTGATAAGAATTATTTAAAATTTATTCTGTATATATTTATAAATCAGAACATGAATTTTCATTCTTGATTTTCTTTCAGATCAGTTTGTCAGATGTTTTACCTTCAAGCCCATTTTGAAAAGATCTAGAAAATTTCCTGGTACTCTGTACTCCACTTGCCAGTCCAAACATCATCCTCTAGATGATTTCAGAAAACTTGTTAGAAAGGATTGCAAAGGAAAGTTATTTCAGTGTAATTTGTGTAAGAGACTCTTTGCGACACACATAGCTATTAGAAGACACATTGCTTCTGCTCATTGTTAATAATTCATTGATTTCAATTTGTACTATTGTTTGGTTTCATGTGATGTAGCATTCATATAACTTAGGAAATTGTGTACAACATGTAAAGACAACTTTATCATGATTTATGCTGACTTATTTTTTTACCAAGTTGCATGATTAAATGCATTCCCAAATTGGCATATTATATTAAACTTATGTTATATGAACATGAATTGGCTGTTAATCATCTGTCTTTTTGATTGCTACAATAGCTACTGATTAATGTGTTCTATTTCGGCTCTAAACAATTTTGATAGCATAAACCAGTTGACAAGTAAAATCAAGTATATTTTAATCACATTCAGTCGGATGAAAGGGGGACACTTAACTCTGTAATGTATTTTTAAAATAGCAATCATGAAATTCTTTATTTGTTGCTTATTGATTATTCCTCAACAGTTCTTATAATTGTTTGATTTGGTATTGTTTTTTATTATTTTTTATTTTATTTTTTGAGCAGTGCTGCTTGGTAGGTTTCAAATTATTGAATCCTTAATCCATTTCAGCATTTGTTAAGCTTTTGGCAACACTTTCATCCCTTTTAAATTACCAACAATTATTGCTTGACCTTAATCACTGAAAAGCTGCTGATTTTTTTTTTTTTTTTCAAAATTTTACTTAAAGAATACTATCAATTTCTTAGCTGCATTGCAGTGATTCATTTTTAGTGAAATTTCATGTTAAGTAGTTCAGTTTTCCTTTTAATACTCAATCAGTTTTTCTTTTTGCATTGTATGTGTGTCAAAAACCATATCTCTCAGGTGACTATGTACAGCAATCGCATAGAGAAGATGTAGCTAATTTATTTATTCAAGTGTTTTGCATCAAGAAAATGTTAGTAGATTTCATGTATGACATTTTGATATAAAAATGAGGATATTAATTAGAAAATTGTGGTATTTTTATTTTGTTTGGGAAGTGGAGCAAGAGTTATAAATTCCACTATTTAGTCATGTGGTTCTTTCATTCGCTTAACACTAGAATTATGTTACTCGTCATTTTAAACCAAATCCTACTTTGATTGAATTAAACTTTTTTTTCTTATTAATATATATATATATATATATATATATATATAATACCTTTTCTAAATACTTGTGAATATTGTACAATTTTATTTTTGTTCATTTTAAATTATTTTTGTCAGTTCTTATTTTGTATACCTGCAATTACAGTTACCAGTCATTTTGACCAAATCCATTATTTTTTTTTCATATTATGTTTATGGCTTTCTTATATATTTCTGTATATTGATAGATAAACAGGCACAGTTGTGGAAATGAGTGGGCAGGAAGGGGTTGTAAAACACCTGTTTGGAAGTTTGGATCTGATTGCATGTTTCACATGTTACTTATTCCTCCTTTCAATAAATACAGATGTACCTTTCATTTCATTTTAATTAATTTTTTATCTGATGATTTTGTGATATGTGTATCATGCTGCATAGAAGTGTTGATATACTGTACCTAACGAAAGAAGAGATATTGAAAACTTTTGAAAGTGTTTGCGATGATAATACCATTCAGAAGTTTAATCTGGTGAAATTCATACCGAAAGTACATCCAAAGTTTCCAATGAAGACTGAATAGTTCCTAATGCTTCAATAAGTGAATCTGAATCTTAAGATGCAGAATCCTTTTATGAAACAACAAAGGAAAATGGAAATTTAGATTAAATAAGTTTCATTGCCAACTACTAGAATACTGTTATGTAGATTCTAGAGTTCTGTTAGGATTTGTTGGTCGATGAAATAAACAGTCTTTTAGTAACAAACAGTGATGTTTATTGAACACGAAGACACTAATACAAATATACAACCAAAACATACGTAGGCAACACATAGCAGCACACTACTGCAAACAGTAGTCCGCAAGTAGTAATAACAACCACAGCACACAAAGTGGCCTGACAGAATTCAGCAGGAGGAGGGAATCTTTGTAGCTTCATTCTACAATCTGTCCAAACATCTGCAATTCACCACTGTCTTCTCGTTTTAGCTGTATCCAACTACCGATTCACTACTACACGACTGGCTACTCCACACACAACTCGGTGCTGCTTCCACAATAAATGCCAATTCAGCTATTGCTTGAGCCCCACACAGTGCTTGCTCTTCCGTCGGACTTATCCAACTACTCGCTGTTGACTCTTTCCACCATTACAACTTGTTTCATGATTGAGTCTGGCTTAAGACTGCTGGTCTTTTATAGTTCTCAGAAGCAGGCAGAGAAAGTCCTGGAACATTCAGGCATATCTCATTTCTTATTGGCTGAATCGCTAAAATTCTGGATCACTGATTCTGTATTCAATCAACATCCAACAGAGCTGATTGTAAAACGGTCCTTCCAGTGATCAAACTAAACATGCTGGGAAGCAATATTACTGATTTGTAAAAAATACTGATGATTTCCAGAAGTGAAATCTGCAGTGGTACTCAACTAGAACAGCTAGTCCAGAGTGACCAAATAGAACTCAAGGATGATGAAGACATAACCAAATTGTGAAAAATGAAAAAGAAGGAACAGCAATTGATGGTTCTGTTTGGAAAACAGGAAATATTTTGTCAAATGTTACAGGGAGATTTCTAAAGTAAAACATGTTACGAGAAGTAGCTGGCCGAGTTTTTCATGCAAAAAGGAAAGCAATTAAATTCAGTGCATGAAGATTATTTATCAACGAAAATTTTTTTGCATCATTCAACTGGACATTGCCGAGGAAACCTGTAAGAAATCACAAAACCCATATTAGTATTTGTCACTAAATGAAAGAGAAAAAGAAACACAAATTGATGGTTTTCTGTTTGGAAAATAGGAAATATTTTGTCATGTGTTATGGGGAGACAAATTGCTCTTTCATATTTGGTTTGCGCTTTCATTTCACTGTTATATGCTCATGAGACTAGTTGCTAAAAATTCTTTGTTTCAATTTTATGGTAAAATTCCTAAGGTCTAACATTCTTCTAAGACAATGGCTAGGGGCAGATTCCAGAAAATTATGATGTATCTGCACTATGATATGAAGTCAACTAGATCCTAAAACTGCAAACATCCATATGCCATTGTTTCGGATGTTTGGAATGCATTTAAGAAAACTGTTTGTTTTGTTATAAATCAGGTGAAAAATATAAAGGTGGAGGAACAATTGTTCCCCATAAAGACTTAGTACAGATTTATACAGTGCAAACCTAAAATGCTTGATAAATTAGGAATTAAGTTTTACCTTCCTAATGATGTGAAATTAAAATATTTATTGAATGGCTATCCTTATTTGGGCAAAGATAAAACAAAGCTTGCTGGGGAAATAGTATGCGAACAAGCAGCTTTTCATTTGAATGGAACCTTATCACAACACTGAAAGATACCTGACAACAGATAATTTCTTCACTTTGCTAAATTTAGTAAAATAAATAAGGACTGCAAGAATAAGCTTTGTTAACACAATAAATTATTCAAAGGAAGAAGTACTTTATTTGTTCAAAAAAAAAAACGAGATGAGTACCATTCTATTAAGTTTGCTAAGCATGACAATATATCACTTACTTTTTATCGAAGAAAAAATAATAAAACATTCTGTTCCTGAGTATCCTAAACTTGACACTGGATCACATCAGATGAAGAAAACATACCCAAAATATCACTATTTAATGAAATAATTATGTTAACCCTTAACTGGGGAGGTAAAATTGTAGGACTTAACTGGGTAGGTGTGGTCTATGAGACCGCATTTCATTTACACTCAAATTAAATTTTCTAATGAATGTATTAGTATGAAAAACTGCCAATATATTTTGCAGATATTTTTCTTGATATGTAGATATGTTTTAGAAATTTTTCAAAATATAATATCATGGAAAAAAGTAAATGTGTTGGAAGATGCATTTTCTTCTCAAATTACATGTTACAATAAATAATATTCTTGAAAAAACATATAACATTTTACTTTTTAAATCATATTTATTTTTACAATATATGAAGGTATATAGAAGACAATATAATGTAAATTTCAACAATTATATGAAAAATAAAAAAAAATTGGCCCTTTTTTTATTGGCTTGTGTGACTTTCATAGCACAGTTTTCTAGGGCATTTTAAACATACTGGTTAAGAACTAGTGTAAAAATCAACCTATAAATTCTGTATACATATCTCTTGGTGTATAAATATATTTTATAAATTTTTCAAAATACATTATCGCTAGAGAAATTATGTTTGAACATACATATCAGAATCAATTGAATGCAAACTTTCAGCGAAAAACTCTTCTGCACAATTATTCTTATCACTAAAATCACTTTCTACTTCATTTAAATATGTCTGGAGCACTGCTTCATAATAGGATCAGTAAACTGGATGATATTTTGGGGCCCAAGTTTTAGTGCTATCTGCTAAGCCTTGTTTATCACTGGGACACTAACAGGGAAATGCGGTCTTAGAGACCACGCTCAAAGAAATAACTGAATTATTTTTAAAAGCATCTGCTGAAATCAGTTGAAAAAGTGCACGTGTATTGAAGGTCACAAAACAGAAAGCTACAGGGTCAATCCATTCAATTGAACTAAAAATAGAATAGGGGTGACCGAAAATCCATCGCTAGCGGTCTCGCAGACCGCACGTCCCCAGTTAAGGGTTAATGTTTTGGATCAGATGGCGAGGAAATACTCTATGAAGTCCTCATCAGACATTGGTCAGTACAAGTCTTTCTACATTCTCGATTTGGCAGTGCTAAATGTTTGGATAACTTACAAAAAGACAACTGATATAAAAACATTGGCTGCCATGATTTTATATTGGACATGGTTGATGAACATCAAAAGATGTACATTTCATCAAACCCTTCCTCTTCTAACAAAGAGAATATTGATGCTTTTTGGATTCTTTCCCATAAGCATAAACAGTTCCAGATAAATGCATACAAGGACAAGAAAAGTTTGAATATTTGTGAAAATTCTAAAAATAGTGAAACATGTGCAGCTAAAATTAAAAAAATCAGTAATCTTCCAAATTGAATAAGCAAATAATTCATTTATATAGTTTTTAATAAATTTATTTCATAGTGGGACCTGTTAAAAAGCAATTTATAAAATTTTGGTAAGTTTAAAGACTATTTGAATAATTTTTAATTATTTAAACTTTTTTCAATTATTATTTTTGCTTTTGTTATGCTTAATTATCCCCTATTTCCAAATGTTTACTTATTAAACAAAGAAACTGAATATTATAAACTTTTAGTTTGCATAATGTTAGTAGAACTTGTTTTTCTTGTAATTGTGGCCACTGATAGTAATTATAAGTAAATCGAAAATGTCTTAATGCTAGTGTTAATTGAATTCGTTTTTATACTTTTAATTTCTTATTAAATAGTGATTAAATAATACATATTTGTAGTACGTTAAAACAAACAATTCTGTATTCAGTTCTTATAATTTATTTTTTAATAAAATGTATAAATAGTTGGTGTTTTGTCATTTTTATTTAATACCTTATTTGTTGTGTCCCCATCCATCCCAAAAAAGATTGAATTTATAATGGGCTATGAAACATTATATCCTTTGTGTTTTGAATTAATAGGTAAATGTTTAATTGCATTTTCCTCCCTTTTTAAAATGTGTGTGTGTGTGTGTGTTTACTTAAGTGAAATAGGTTTTATTAATTTGGAATACATTAAAGTATACAAAGTTATTTTTAGGAAATGCTTGCTCTTCTTTTTTTGATTTTTCAAAATGCTTCAATTAAAGCAAATGTAATAATTCTGTATTTTTAAATTAAAACCTTTTTTTTTTTTGTTTCTGAAAAATCTTGGAAATTAAATAATGATTTTTCTCTTGTTATTTGTCTTATATATATATATGCATGAAGTTATTAATTTTTATATTGTCCATGCCGTATTATGATATTTTGCTGCCATAGGCTATGTTCATTATGAAGACATTTTTTGATAAGTTTTTCAGTTCAATTTAGTTTTGTATATGAACACATTTTTAACATGTTAATGTTTTATTTCAGCTTTATTTTTATTTTATTAATTTTGTGAAAATGTATTTACTATCTGTTATGACAGAGACTAATTGACATCCATGTTTGTATAATTTTTCAAGCAGATATTCAATTTATATGAATATCATAACTGAGTATAATGAAACTTATAGAAATCAGGCCAATCATACTTTATGAAGTGTCAATTTTAAATAATGCAGGATTCATTGTTACAATTGTATTCTTTATATAATCTTATTTATTTGGCAACTGGAAAAGTAAATTTTTTTTTAATTGACCTGCTTGCTGCCGCCTTTCTGGAGCAGATATTTATTTAGAAATCCAGCAGCAAATATAGCTTAACAATATTGTACTAGTTATCTCTGATAATATTCATTTCTATCTGTTGTTTTTATTCATTTTGATTTAATTTTTACTTGTTTCTTATTTCTAAATATTAAATTTTGTAATTTTTTGATTTACTTTTTGGTATAAGTTTTTGAGTTTTGATCACAATACTCTGTTTTAATGTTTTTAGATTTGAATATCAGTTGATTTAATTAAACTTTGTTTTGGTAAGTGTCGTACGTCCAAGTTGAGAATTTGTGAAAAATTTATTTAAAGATTCTGTGAGGATTTTTATTATAAATGAGACTGAAAAATAAAATATAATTAATTTTTTTAGTTAATTTTTATTGCATTAATGAAAATTATTTTTAAAAATAGCTGTTTAGTATTATTTGATTGTTTGTTATTATTAACTGATTTTTTTTTATGACTTTCATTCTGTTTTAGTGTGGTCAGGCTTAGCAATTCAAGACAAAACTATTGCAAGAACACGAAAGGGTAAGAAGCAGCATTGTTGTCCACTTTGTTCATATACAACCTTCAGAAGTGACCATATGAAGTTACATGCATCAGTTCATACAGGATTTAAACCTTTCAAATGTGTTGTTTGTACAAAAGGTTTTCGAACTAAGTATGAACTCAAAATACACAAGGCTATGACCCATGAAAAAGTACTGTCTTTTTAATTTTAATTACATAAAACCTCTACTTATAATAATTACAACTTAAATAATGTTGGCTAAATAAAAAATTTGAATCATTTTTATAAATACAAGTCATTTCTCTGGAAATCAAATATTTGTTATCCATGAATTTTACTGTCATGTTTCTTTAATTTATACTTCAGTGTTGGGACACTTCCAATTTTTCATTTTTCTTTTCTTCCCAAAAGAAAATTATTCAAATGTCATATCTGTGGTACATTAACTCTTGAGGTACTAGATTCTTACTAAAACATCTGTTGTACAGGATTTTTTCATATTAATAAAAAGGATTCATGCATTGACTTAAATATTTCTCATGATTGCAAAAATATTCTTTATGGTGGCTTATAATTTAAGTAAAAATAATCTTGTTGCTTATTCAGCATCAAAATCGATGTAAAATAGCATATAACATTTTTTTATTATAAGATGATTCATTTATTCTTAAAAAATTTGGATGGAATATGTATAAAAGCCAAAAATATCTGCTTTAATCATGATAGTTTATTAACGCACGTTACCTCTATAATTTTTTTAAATTATGCATTTATTGTTAATTTATAACATTGTTAAATGGGCTAAAATCCTTTAATAAAATATTAAACTTTATAATGAATAATTTTTGCTTTTTAAGATTACTTAAAAAATAAAAACTAGGAAAACTTTCACAGTGATAAATACTTGAACCTTTTATTTATTAATTATTGAAATTCAGTTGATCATTTTGAAAAGGGTCATCTCTACTTATACAAATTTTATAAGAGAAGCAAAAAATCATTTTTTAATTATAATATTTCATGGAAATTCGAATGAATTATTTCTTATTAAATGTTGAGGATAGTACATGAGGTAAAAATGTCTTCATAATTATTTATGGTCTTTTAAGATAACCTGAAAAATATTTCCCATACAGAAGATTATTTATTTTCAAAATTAATCTAAATTTGTGAAATATCAATTTCACTTCAATGTCTATAGATGTGCTTAGAAAAATCAGCAAAAAAAAAAAAAAAAGGAAGTATTAATACAAAATTTTGATTGATAATATGTAAGATTAGCAAGAGAAAAAGCTACAATAGTTCAAGTACTTCATTCCTTTTAGTTGTATGCCTCTTTTTTTATTATTTGATTTTAGAAGTATTTGTAATTGTCTGTACGTATTAGTAAAGCTTTCTAATGCCCTGTATTTTTTAGAAAGTTTTCCTTGGCAAGCAAAATGGGTTTTTTAGATTTAGGAGGAATATTTAGTTTCTATCTTGTTCTTGCTTCATCAGCAGCAGAAATTATTCCTCCAAGATGCTGTCAAAGTAGGGCTTCAATATCACAACTCAGGATTCTTCAACTGGTGAATTGGAATTCATAATAGTTCTTCACTGCTAAATAGCATTTCTGCTCATGAGAAACACTTCATCTGTCTCTTTGAATAGAAATAACTTTATTTTTAAAGAAGGTTAGCAACCAAATTTTAAAACTAGCTATATTTTAATATGTGATGTTTTTTACTTTGAAATGATTTATTAAGGATTTTATTAATTTTAGTTAATCTATATACACATGGTAGAAGATATGAAGGTTGCACTCTGGAGATAATCCATTTTCAAAGTGAACATTGGAATAAAATACATATAGAAAAACTTTAACAGATAAAAATTGCTTTGTTTTCATACAGTATCTGTGAATATTAGGAAAGTACTGCAAAACCAACAAAAAGTAAATTTATGAAAAAACTTGTGTTAAAATCTTTTCAAAATGACCAAATCAATTGATATATAGTTGAAAAAAAAAGCTGCAAGAAATTGGTATTCAAATCTGTGCTAAAACTTCTTTTATTTTTATTCAATGAAATTCAAATTTTACTGTACCAAATTATAAAACTTAAACACTTCTTTTAAAAATTATGGATTTTCTGTGTGATCATTAAAGTATAGTATTCATTTTTATGTGATAAAGTTTTGTAATTTTGCAATATTCTACAATTAATTTAAAATTATTTCAAGCATTCATTTCAGAAAAATGTATATTCTATAAAAAGCCATGTTTGGATCAGAGAGTTTCAATTGGCAGTATTGCTAGATTGTGTTATTTTTCTTGTCTTATGGAATTTTTGAAGAAAGATTTTATTAATTTTAAAATTAATATTCATCATTAGTATAGCTACAGGAATGCATAAAAATAATATCAAAGTAATGCACTTCAAGAAAGCTTCATGACACATAAGGCCTTTAAAAAATAATAATTAGTAGATCTGAAAATTTCTGAATAGTTTTTTCTGTTTTGTATTTAAAATGTGATTTAAAAATAAAAATATTTTTTGTAAAAGAACCAAATATCTCTTTTAAGCAAATATTTATAATATTAATTGCCTTACAGTTATGCAGTTGATTTTCTTATGATGCAAAAATTTGTGTTTATATTTTCATACAATTTAATTTATAAACTGGGTTGCTTTCAACTGTTTGCTGTTACACTGCTATGTTTGGAATTTTTCAATTTTTATTTAGTTCTATAAAGGTCTATAATTAGATCTGAATAAAATATTTTGTGTAAAATTATTGATGAAGTAATTTAATTTAAATAATTCTTATAATATATTTTAAATAATAATTTTAAAAAAAGGATTTTGACAACTTTTTTTAAAAATTTTTACTGATTTTTTTAACGTTAAATGAGCTGCAAACTAATTTTGCTCCTATAAATTTCTCATTGTTTGCACATTCATTTATTCTCATTAATAATCATTCTCTTGTAAACGATAATAATGAACATTTTTATGCCAGTATAAATGAATGATAATATGTTGTGTGTTAATAAAATAACTTTTTTCAGAATTGAAAACTCACCATGTTTGATTGTGAATAAATCATTTGTTTCATCTGAGCTGAGTTTTTTTTAAAAATCTGTCTGCTATCTTTAATTTTATTGATAAATTTACTAATCTATCTCTATTTTAAATATGTCACTCTTTATAATCTAATACAAATACATATTTCTTTTTATAGATTCTTAACTTTTTGCAATTTTATTTTGCCATTGGAGCAATATGAGGTGAAATGTTATATAATAATTAAATATATTCTTTATTTCCAATGTTTAGTGAGCATAATCTAAATAAATACAATGTTAATTGCTATATTGTTCATTAATTGATTATCAATTTACAAGATGTATACTAGATTTGTTTATTTACACTTATAAAACTGAAAATTCTGGAATAAACTAGTATATATATATATATATATATATATATATATATTCTAAATCTTGCTTACAAATCCTATGAAGCATAAGATATTTGATGCAATTAATTAAAATGTAAAATTTGGATTGATTATAAATGATATTCTCTTATTGAAAATGTTATTTTATCTTAATTGGATAACAGCATTAGATATTCTAAGAGATTTTGTTTATTTGTCTTAAAGTTACCACTTGTAATGTTTAATGGGATTTTACATCATTCTGCAAAAATTAATTATGGGAAAATAAACTAAGTAGTTTTTAAAAATTTTGCTTGTCACAGTTTATAATTTTTTTGTGAAACTATGAGATTTACTAATTGTTATTTTCATTTGAATGAGAAATAAAGTTGCAGTTAAAAGGATTTTATCTATTATATAAAATGTTTTAAATTAAATATTTTTTTAAAAAATGCTTATATTTAGTATAGTTCCCATGGTAATAAATCTAATTTTAAATTTATTTTCATGCATAGCATTTTACTATACTGTCAAAAACTGATTGGTATGTGTTTACTGTAACCATTTTTAAAAAAATATTTTGCTAAATATGTTTCTCAAAAAAAAGTAGAAACTAACTTTCAGTGAATTTAATTACAATCATGTATATTCATCCTAATTAACAACATGTATATATTTATAATACATATGTCTTTTTGATTTTTTTTATGAGGACCATAATTTTTTGGTGAGGATTTTTTAAAAATAGACGGTTACTGAAGATTTATGAAACAAGAATCAATAACGTAGCATAGACAAACATGATATGCATGCAGTTGTCTAATTCTCATTCCTGAAAGTGTTCACTGATGTTTAAAAGTAAAATTCTCAATTTCCATTCTTATCTGTTTGCATGACGATTTTGCTGCTTCTCTTGTCAATTCCTTGGCATCAAACTTTCATCTCTCTAGCACGATGTGACAGATGACGGTAAAAGGCAGTTTTGCAAATCTTATGCATCATTGTCTATCCATGTCTTTGTTTTGTAAGTTATTTGATAACTGATTATTTATTGTATTTAAATATAGTATAATATTTTTATGAATATAAAAACATTTTAATGGGAAAAAATGTGCATTTTAATTTTAATTATAATAATGCATTTTATATCAGTTCTTTGAATGATTTAAAATGTTCATGATTTATTAGTTAATTAAAAATAATTTTTTATTTTCATAATAAGATAATGAATATTTGTGCATGATTAAAATTTAATTTTTAATGTGCTTTTAGTATGGGATGATTACTTGAAACAGATATTACATTAAATTCCATTTACATCGATTTCAGATTCATTAAATTATTTTTCTTAACTCATTGCAGACATTATGTTATAAATTATTGATAAACTGATGTAATGACCTAGGCATCTATGTATTGTTTAAAAGGAATTTAACTTGATAATTACCTTCGCAGTCCATTTTTAATGGCTATTTTTCCTTCTTAATTTAAAAAGGAAATGTAACTAATATGATGATAAAGTCCACAACATGAATGTTTCTATTATTAGAGCAGTTATAAATAATCTGGAGACTAATTAACTAATAGCTAACTATAAGCAGGCACATGGGATATGTTTAATCTCTCAATTTTTCTTTCATTAAAAATTCTTTTTTTGGAATTTTATTAAAACCTACTATTAGAATCCTTACTCCTGATTAGTTTAGAAGAAAAGGATTGGGGTAGTAGATACAAGGGGGGGGGAATGACTTGTATTTTGTTTTTAAATAGAAATGCAGACTCAAATTATTTTTTTCATTTCAAATTCATTTAAATTTACAACTGTGGGAGAAAATATAAATTATTAGTTAATATATTGATTTTTTAATAATTTGAAAATTTTTATACACAGATTTATTCTTTTTATTTAGAATGATAGATTTAATATTATGAAAAGAAATGGATAAAAAGTTGAATTATTTTTTGTAAATTGCAATTGTATCTGAAACATTATTTGTTTGTGAGATTTATTTGTTTAAAGAGATAATAAATTAGATCTTACATTTCGGTCTCAGTTCTTACATTTTGGGTTAACAAAATCTGGAGCATGCATTAGTAGACTAAAGATGTATGAGTTAATAAAGATGTAAGCCATTATCATATTAATTAAAATTGGTAGTAATGACAAAAATCATTTCAGGTTTGTTTGCATTTGGAAAAATTAACTAATATTTTCATCCAACTGCTGCAGTTAGATTCTCTTATCAGTAAGACCATTAAAAAAATGATGTTTGTTCTTTATTTTGATTATCATTGATTCTTTTAATGAGTTTCAAATTTGATGTAATTCAAGATTAATCTTCACCCAAGAATTATTATGTATTACTTAAAGATGCTTTATTTTAATATATTGAATATAAAATTTTATATTTTGTTTGACATTTATACCATTTTGTTTTTTTCCTTATAGAATTACCTCTGAACCTAATTGATATTAGTTCATGTTACATGAAGAAACCTGGTAAGCTTCATAAGTGTTCTTATTGCCACTACACCACTTTGTATTTAAGTCACCTCCGCTACCATCTGTCTACTCACACTGGAGAAAAGCCATTTCAGTGTAACATTTGTGGCAAATGCTTTAGTTTAAAACATAACTTCAATCGGCATAAACTTGTTCATCTTAAAATGTAGGATTTGAAAAACATGTTATTAAATATGCTTATATTTCCTTAAAGATAATGTTTAAAATTATTTTAAAATTTTAAACAAAATGTTTGAATAAAAAATTTTGTCTTTGTCATCCATTCATTGCAGTATTATTTATTTTATTTATTAAAATTGTTGTAACTTTATTTATCATATTGTCTGTCTGTGTGTCTCTGCTCTACCAATGTGTTCTCTTTATGTGCTGTGTGTCTTCCTCAAGAATTAAGTACTTACTTAATATGTTATCATAGAGACTGATCATTTATTTTCCATAAGAGTCAAATCGAAAATTTGAACTGATATCCTTGTCTCCTTTCTTACAAGGAAAAACAAAATTATTATATTTTATTTCAATATCGCATTGTTCCTTTTATATTATGTTTATCTGTTCCGAGAACTAAGAAATTACTTCAACATGACATATTTCCACAAAAAATGATATCAGCTTTTTCTGAATTGAATTTTTATCATTCTTGAATTTTATAATTTTTTATGTAATAATTCTACAATATTTTTAATATCTCAAGCACTTTTTGTATAAATTAATTAATTTATTATTCAATTAATCACATTTTATTTCTTTATATTTAAGTTTGGCATAATTCATTGAGTTAAGTCTCCTTTTTTCTGCCCTCCTCTAAGCCTGTGTCATGTTAATTAATTCTGTCCATTTGCTCAACACAGAAGAACTTCTCAATTGTACATTATTTCCATTTGAGTGATATGCTTTTAAAAATGATTGCATGAATGAATTATCAGTCGTATATAGGGTAATTGAAAAAAGATTGGTTTGATTACAAATGGCAATAACTTCTTTGAAAAAAATAATGGATAGGAAGAGAGAGAAAAAGTGATCTCAGTACAGAAGGAGGCTCAATATTTTGTTTTTGTAAGTAAACAGTATCTTTTTCTCATAAATAGCAATTAATTTGTAGTCCATTTTATGTTGGATCTGTTTGTAGCCATTGATGGTTTCACTGTGTATCTTCAGCATCTTCCTTTATCATTACTGGCCTTTGAATGTGCATAAAGAATCTATTCAAAGTTTAATTGCAATAAATAAAACTCCCATTTGTATGGCTCCACAATTTTTGCACGGTTATTTAAATCTGACACTACTTCTTTTATCTTTATTTCATAAGAATATGTCAAAGGATTTCCATTGTCTGCTACCATTATTAATTAATAAACTTTGTAAAGCTTTCTAATTATGTTGTTCTCATCTGCATTTAATAAAACTTCTGCAGATTTAAATAAATCTGATGTTACTTTTTAGTGATCATTTCGCTGAAATATAGCTCCTGGATCTACAATATCAGCTGTCCATTTTGATATCCTGTGAGGCATTTTTTTTAAGAATGTTTAACATGATATAGAAATGAATTCCCTTCGATATATGGGCAAGATTAGTAATATAGTGGAGTTATTTATGCAAACAAACTTTTGAACTATTTTCTGTTTTCTAGTTATTATTTGCCAGAAATTTGTGATCAGAACAACTATTTAATGCTACTTATGGCAGACAAATATCCTTAACTGAAATTTGCACCCATCAAATATTTTTTTATCATTCCATAAAATAAATGAGTAACATTCAGTGATTGTTAGAATTAATGTATTTATACACAGGTTTATTGTTAGTAATTGATACTGATGCTCTTTTGGACATATGCGACTCTCATTTCTATATCTAAAGTTTGCTTTTAAATGTCATTTCATAAATGCAACACTAAATTGCTGCACTTGATAAAGCAGTATGTTAACTCATTTAAAAATGTAATAAATTTTTATTTCATATAAACATATTTCTTTTCAAATAATAATTTAAACCTCTTATTTTGAATCTTCAGGTATATAACCAAAATTGTTTCATATGTGCTAAATAATGAAATTTCCTTATATTCTTATTTTAAAGTTTTTTCTGTAGTTAATCTTATTATCATATGTAATAATGGATTGGATGTGATATGCATATAATATACATTGCTTTCTAGCAACAAGATAAATAATGCAAGAAAGCTTTAAATTTTGATAATAGAAAACATAATTCGTTATTAGATATTGCAACTCGGATTTTATATTTATCTTTTGCTGAAAAAGAAAAACCAAATGATGTGGACTTCCCAAAACTTTCACCGTTTTTTTTTCTTAACAAAACTGTTCTCCCTAACGTACCGTATAAAGATTGGGAGTTTTGAATAAAATCTTGAATGTCAAGAATGCTCAAAGTTTTATTTTGAGAATCTGGCACACAAGCATATTGTACCTTGTGGTAATGTAAAGAAAATTGAATATGTGTTTCAGGTGCTTTTTTCTAATCAATTAAAGCCTAAATCTGACATAGAAAAGCAGTTTTAATTATAGAATCATATACCAAATTTCATATATCTATGCTACTGTATTTTTTAAATTTTCTACTGTGTTGTTAAATGCATACAACTGTTGAGAGCAATAAATTGTCAACTTATTGACATATCTGTTCAAAATTGCATATGGATCTACACTTTAGATTTTAAAATTGTGCGCCAAATTTCATTTATGTAGTTATTTTTGTTTTGCTGATATAATACTCAATTGCACATGTGGAGACAATTTTCCAAGTGAATTTTGTTCAAAATTTGTTAGAATTCTACAAATTTAATGTTAAGACTATATTTTTATGCATCTTGCTCAAAGCATTTTTAGTCGTTTACAGAGCAACTAACATAGTTGCAAAAATGTTTTTTTATGGACTCATGTAGGTCCAAAATATGGAAATTTCTCAATTTCCAGGTTGAATTTTTTTTAGCAATTACAGTATTCTCTTTTTATGTACAGAGAAGTAAAAATTATAAGCGTGATATTGGAAATATCAAAGAATTCTTAAAATTCATTAATTTTGTGAAAAATTGAGATAATTTTTAAAAAAATCTCCCCTTCCTCTTCCTCATTCACATTCTTTTTACTTTTTTGCATATTTCCTTTCTTATTTATGTTCTTATTGTATATTCTAATTGTCAAATATTCAAATGTCTAATATTCTATTGTATATTCTAATATATTGTCAAATTCCAGCTTGAGATTTTGACAAAGCTCCATGTTCCAGACTTCCTTGAATTAAAAAACACACTTTTGAAATTCTGCTTGTCTAGAACTCTATAATTCAAAGACGTTTTGAACTAAGCAGATGAAATTTGGTGTGTGTTCTTCACAGCTAATATCTAGATTTCTGTCTAATTTTGATAAGGTCAATTCTTAAGAAATCTGGCTTTGTATAAATGAACGTAACTACAAAATGTAAAAAGCAAGATCGATAAAATTTGATACACAGTGTAGATATGTATCAATTTTGAGCCAATTCTGTCAAGGGTTTGGCAATCTGTATTTTCACAAGCATGTTAATACAATAACTGCAAATGTGAATAAATACAATTTAGAATATGATTTTCTTTCTAAAATTATAGCTGATTTCAGACATTTGAAAAAAGAATCCCAATATGCATATATTTTTTTTCTCTATGCTACAGAGCATTAAACTATCATATATAGGATTTTTAAAATAAAAATATGAGAACTCGTATCATCTATGAATTTGTTCTGGGTCCACAATTTTATGTGAGGGAAGGGGAAATTATACTTTTATTAGAGAATGTGTGAGAAAATTTCAGGGAAACCATTCCTGCTGGTTAGATGAATGAGAAAAAAGTCTTATGCATTTGGAATTACAATTTTATTTTCATTTCATCTAATTATTGATTTGGTTTAGTATGTTCTATTACCCTCACTGATCCAATGATGGATACTTTTCTTTATTCAGTTTTGCTGACTATTGCATTTCATGAAAAAGTAAAAGCAAAGTGTCTATTCTCTAATTCATTCATGCTATTTGAATAAAATATACTGGCATAAAAGTTTAAAATAGAAAATAGTAAGATGCAGGTAATTGTTTATAATAGTTTCAAAACCTTTTACATACATGATATTTGTTAACTCTTAGGAAAGACTATTAATGCATTCATTCCAAATATTGATTAAACTTTCAAATCCTTTTTAAAAAACTTCTAAATATGGATATAATGTATTTAAAAAAGATTGAAACATTTGAACATAATTTAGAATTTAATACCATTAAATGATGTCTTGTACAATAAAGTTATATTTAAAGGGAAACAATGTTTTATTTTATGGAGTACCTGTAAAGCATATAATTATATTAAAGGCTTGATAACATTACTTGTGGCTCTCTTTGTGCTGTCAATTTATTGTCTATAAGGTATTTGCATACATTTATTTTTACATTATTTGTTTCATGTCTTTAAATATGAAATTTTATAATCAAGTTTTTATTCAGAATATTTTTTTTTTATTTTCATTGTTTCAAAATTTCATACTTTTGTATGTTATAAAAAACAGTGCTTTATTTTTATATTTTAAAATAATAAATATTTATCAAATAATTGATTCATTTTTAATCTATGTTTGTGGTATTAATTGATAATATATTGAGAGGCAGTTGATTGCAAAATTTTATAATAATGAATCATTGAAATGAAAAAAATAAAATCTACTTATTAGTATACTAATAAAAATGCACTTTTAAAAATTGTCTTCATGAAATTTATTTATATTTCAAAATGGCTTCTTCAATTAAAACTTTTCTATCTTGTAGGTATGCTAATGCTCCGAGTCCCCAAATCTGGAAAGCTTCATAAGTGCTCAGAATGTGCTTATTCCACTTATCGATCTGACCACATGCAAATTCATTTAGCAAGACATGCAGGTCTGAAACCTTATCAGTGTGACACTTGTGGAAAAGATTTCACTACAAGAATGGAGGTCAAAAGACATTCTGTTGTACATTTTAAGTTATGAGTCTTATTAGATTTAAGTTTACTTCCAGAATTTAACTTTTTTATTATTATTCTTTGAACAGAAGTTTGTATGATTCTTGAATTGGCACGTCATATATACATTTTTACTAAATACCCACAAAATCTCTTTACAATTTCAAAAAATTATTAGGAACATTGATTAATAATATTATGAATCAAATTTATCTGGTTTTCTGGTTCATTAAAGAAGTTTGTAATGATATTGATGCATGCATTTTAGATAATATATTTTTGAAAGAGAGGCTGCTATATGAATTTCTATAAAAGATGTGCATATTCAGGATGATTAGACTGCAGAACGGTATGACAAGTATTCACTATCATTCATACCAGTTTTTTTGTTGTTGTTGTTGTTGTTTGTTTATGTAAAAAATTTGTAGTGACAGATCTTATTAAATAAAGTAATTAAGTAAATGTCTTTGATACCAATCCTCATAACTTGAGTATTCAGAATGTGAAAGGTAAAAAAAAAAAAAAAGAAGAAGGAATTCTCAATCTTTATGTGTTTTTTGCAACTAACAGTTTTCATATAAATGTGTATCCCTTGAGCGAAAAAAGGACCTTTATATTAATTTCCACAAGTTTACTTATTTCCATAACAAAATCTTGAGTAGAATGTAAATCTATTGACTGTTTTTGTGCATAACAGACAAAAATTTCAGATGTAGTTTGAAGCTATGCTGTGAAAATCTTGAATGAAAAGCTGCCACTTACCCTAAAAAGTTGTGTTCCCTGTCATTTTGTCCTATTATAACATACCATATTCTAGGAGCAAACCTGGATTAACATTTTTTTAGGGGGGGGGTCATACAGAGATTTAGTTTGGCGTATTTAAATTTACTGGAGGGATTTGTGAATAAATAAAAAAGAACCAAGATGGCTGAAATAATAACTGTGTGTGAATAACACAGTTATACACTGTATGACCTTATTTTGAATTTAATTAATTAATTTCAATGGAAATAAAAAAAGTATTAGTCAAATCATTATTTAAAGTTTCCATAATTGCTTATCATTGACATTAAATTTACTCCAAGCTTCAATCATATCATAAATTATATATAATATACAGAGAATATATATATAATAAACTTCTGTGATAACAAATAAGATATAGTACAGTTTTACAGGCATGCCATCTTGATTTGATTGTGTAGAATATATGTCACATTCCTAACAGTGACTTTACACAAGAGTCTGCGAAGGTGAATTGACTGTTAATCAATGATGTTTTATGTTATTAAGATAGGACATGTAGGGCATAAAGCGATAGATTATAAAAATAAACCAAATTATTTGATTGTTTTATCTAACTGGTTTTGGTCATTTTTTTTATTTAATAATCATTTCTTCCAGATCACAAAATAAAGTCTTATGTTTTAGGGGCTCATAAACCCTTGTGTCCATCTTATTTAGTCGTTTCCTGTTTTGTTGATATGTTCTAGAAGTAGCTTTTAGTTTTTAACAGTGCAGGCTGGGGGAAAAAATATCTATAGTTTTAAAAAATCGTGTGTGTGTGTGTTCGTTCTTCAGTAGATAATTTTCTCAAACAATTCTAAATAGCGTTCATGTTACTGTTATTTATATTATTCTGATTTCAATATGCATAAATTGACTTGTTTTATTATATTACAAAGCATGAAACATTCATACACAGGACTCTGAAAATAAAAATTTATGTGCTCGTGACTTTCATAGCCTTGCCTTATGTTCTCTCCCTCCCAATTTTTTGTGCTGACAAGATGTAATCAGGCAATTATTAAAAAATTATGAAGGAAAATTTCGGAGCAACTACATTTGCTGCTGTCACATGCATTTTAGATTGCATTAAGCCCTTTCTTCAATTACATCAAAGTGATGGCTCAATTTTGCATTTTTGTGCATATGTTATAAACAAGTTAGTAAAGCAATGGCTGCATTTTAAAAAATTTTGAAAGAAAAATTCTTGTATGAATTTATTTTTTTACTAAATAGCTAATTTTTATAATAATACATCGTGTTTGCTATTGATAAAGTGAACACAAGTGAAAGAGTGGACAAATTATTGAAAGCTTTATATTCCATTAAAGAAATATCTAATAAATTTTATGATTTTCAATTATAATGGTCAATAGCTTGTTTTAAATATGTTATCGTGCATAATGAAGGCATCTCCAATAAATTATGCAATAATGAAAAATGTTTTGCAATGGTTTTGTTGTTTGAAAACTAGTAAGTGTGGGAAAAAAAAGAAATTATGTTTTTCTTGCATCAGAAAGAATGAAGTTGAGTGATAGAATAGAGGACACTCAATTAGATTAGATATTATTAATATGCTATGTTACTATATCTTTTTAAAAATTTAAATTTTAGGAAAATGTGATTGTATAAGTTTTTTTATATATATATATTTTATTTCAAGAAAAATTAATTTTGTTATTTTTCTCAAACAAATCTCCAATGAAAGAGGATTCATTATTGGTAAACAATATTGAAGTGGGAAATTTAAAATGAAATATAAGATTTCATTGCATTTAGTCTTATGACCATGTAAAACAATCTGATGAAATCCATTTAGTGAACATTACTAAAGCATTAAGGGTATTATCAACCTATTCAAAATTTATATTATTGCTGAAGTGAAAAATTACCAATGATATAAAAGAAGTTATAGAATCAGATTTCTTGATGTCTTTTAAAAAAGAAAATTATTGAAATTAATATAATTAATGATCTTGTTCAACCTCCAGAGACCTATCATTACAAACACAGTTTAATGAATTGAGAAAATTTTTGAATATATTAAACTTAAAATATTTGTCAAAATAAAGATTCTTATTTCTAAGATCTTAGATTTTAAAATTTTCTTATTTTTAAGATCTTCTAAAGATTTCTTAGATTTTTATTTACATATTTAATAAAATTGACATGATTTTTATATCTAAACTTTATTTACTTATGTGCATAACTTTTTTTCTTCAAGGAATTGAACTTAGCAGCAAAATGTTTTTCTTATTAATACTAACTATACCGTAATGAAATAATTTTAGGTATGCAATAAAGGTACTTTAATGAAATTTTCAAATAAAACCTTACATTAAAACATTTAGCAATTATTGCTTGTATTTTATATTTATATTTTTTGAAATTATATATTTACTAGTTCATTTCATTGTAATACATACTGTAATTTAAAATATCTATCTTGATTTTTTTTATTTTTCTGTGAATGTGCTTAATTAGTGTTTATTTTAATAAGATTAAATATATGACTTAGCAGCCTGTGAAAAAAAATCAAAAGTATGAAATGTGAACTTTGGGCTGATTTTTATTTATTTATTTCCTTTCTTTTTATGGTTTTAGAAACAAAATTCAGTTCACAACCTTCTTTTGTGCATCACAGTTGAGGTAGGTTTCCTTCATTTTGGGATCGAAACTGAATAATGTTCACATAAGAAGCGAAGCTTTTTTTTCTTTTAGCCAGTCAGTAAAAGTAGTAAGTCGTTATATAATATAAAATTTTTCATATATTTTAGAATGCCACTTTAATAAGTATTTTTATTTGAATTAATTTTTTCCAAAAGTTTAGAACTTCTTAACAATATTCTGGAAAATATGCATTTGATTCATTTATTCAGTGTATTACTTATATAAATAAATACACTCAATAATTCAAAGCTCCCAAATTGTTTTTTAAGGAAAATGTTTATGATGCTTAAAAGTTACTTTTGTCAAAGTATACCAGAAATTAAGGCCAATAAAATTCCTTTTTTACTTTTTCGTATACAAACGATTCAAAGAGAAAAAATTTCGAACTCAAGATTTTGTCCTTCCTTCATGATTCACATTTCCGAATAACACATTTTTCTTATTATGTCTATTTGTGAACATGATAATTTAAAAAAAGCTTTGAGCTGGAATCTCTTGATGTGAAATCTGCAGATTTCAACCCAATTTTGAGCGAAATGTTTTTTCTATGAAGTTTTTTGTTTGTCTGAATAAAAGTGAACAAAATAGCTTCAAAACTCCAAGTTCTATATTGGTAAATGGGACACACAGTTTTAGCATCTAAATTATAGATCTATATCAAAATTTTGAACCAAATCCGTTTGACCATTTGTTGGTCTATATATTTGCATGCATGCAAACAGTGCAAGGGGGGGGGGGCTCAACAACTCAGAATAAAGGAATTTGGTAAATTATCTTGCTTCTAAAATTATCTGCCACTCTCTGTTTGGATTTAATTAGTCGACCAAAAAGTTTTAGAGCATACTTGGGTTTTTGTTATTCTGTACTGGGACTGTAAATAAAAATCTGTGTATTCGTAGCATTCTTGACCTTGCTTAAGTTCTTTAATTTTTATGCCTAAGGAAGGGGTGATAATACCTTTATTATGAAGTATGCAATGAAGCAATGGTGAGACATTTTTCATCTATATTAATGGCTGAGCACATTAAGCCATTTTTTCAAATGTATCAGACTGATGACCCACATTTGCCTTTTTATGCTTATGACATAAATTAGTAAACCAACAATTGTGCTTCTTAAAGTCTTGAAAGAAAATTCCACTGTTGAAATTATTTCATCAGTAATTTCCTAATGTCAGTATTTTTATCAATATATCTTGTTCTGCAATTGATAAAGTGAGTGCAAGCATAAGAAGGGAGGCAAGCAAATTATTGAAAGATTTGCATTCCAAAAATGCAATATTCGATAATATTATATTCTTTTTAAGTATGAATTGTCAGTAGTCCTTTTTTAGATGTTGAAACGCGTACTGAATTCAGTAAATTTGGCACGAAAAAAAACGTTGTTTCGGCAGAGAACAAGCAAGTGTGAAAAAACGAATCATATTTCCGTGTTCTACTTTCATCTAAAAGGATAAAAGACAGCATCGAGATGTTATTCTCATGGATTTTATAATCTGAACATCTTAATTCAATTTCAATAATTTTCATGTCAGGGAAATAAGATTAGATGAGGGGTTTTTTTCTTTCAATTCTTTGTTTGAAATTATAAATTTTTAAAAATCTGGATAGCTTTGAAAATTATTTTCATTTTTTCTTGTGAACAAGCATCTATTGAAAGAAGATTAAGCATTAGTTAAAATATTAAAATGGGAAATTTAAATGAAAAATATCATACTTCACAGAATGTAGTTTATGACCACATAAAATGGTCTGACAAAATCCACTTAGTAAAGTTGATTAAAAAAATTGAGAATATTTGCAGTATCGACCATTTTAAAATAATGCATACTTTTGGGGAAACAAATGGTGAAAGAAATAGTTGCTGATGGCATAAACAATTTTTTTTTCTTGATCTCTTTATGGGTAAATAAATTGGAGAAACTTTATTACTTAATACCCGATTTCATTTATTTTATTGAACTCATAGTTCTGTGATAAAAAATATATTAGATTTAAATCGGCTCTTATTTTTTATCTAAAGGTGCTTTTAAAGTGCTTTTTTGCAATAAAATTAGTCTATACACCTTGTAATATAACTCTAGATAGGGAATGTTTTTGTTTAAAATATTTTTACTCTGTTTTGAAATTAAATATTTAGCATGCTCCCATTTATTTATATTTTTAAGCTTCATCAGTGGTGCTCTTTGTGTATTTCAGTCCTGCCGTTTCCCAGGAGGAAGCTCCATCAGTGTTATTATTGTGAGTATTCCACTACAAAAACGAGCCATTTGCAATATCATCTTGTCACACATACTGGAGAAAAGCCATACCAATGTGGCATATGTGGAAAAGGCTTTACTCAAAAGTCAAATCTCACTAAGCATACTGCTATTCATTTAATATAAATAAAAGATACTTTCTGGCTTTAAAAAAAAAAAAAACATTCATTTGAAGAATATGTGTATTCTTCAGTTAAGGATTAGTAGTTTATTTAAATTCCCTTTATATTGCTGTTGTTGTGCTGAATATGTTTATTTACTATATTCTGATTTACTCTTCTGTTATTTATGTTAATCTGATGTGCATGTTGTTTGTAAAAGAATGTATAATTCTGTCTAAAATCAATTTTATTTAACTCAATATGTTTCATATTTGTAAAGACAGAATTATATAATCAGTTTTTTGTTGACTTCTGGATATGATAGAGTTTTTAGATTTTGTACAGCTGCTTGTTTTCAATGATATTATTAAGTTATCAATCATTTAATTTTTTTATTCCTTACTATTGACATTTTCTGGTAATCAATTTAAAAAAGATGATATTAAATATTCATAAATAAATAATAATGTATTATAAATTAAAATCCAAAAAGTAAATATATATATTATCTTAAAAACTAAATTTGCTTATTTAATTTTAGAACTTATTTAAAACTTATAGTTTGATATTATTATCGTTTTGATAAATTGTAAACATTGTTTAGTTAGACGCTATTTGAAAATACTTTACATATGCACAGTATAAGTACAAATTAAATAAGCTCAAAATTAAAATTTCAAACTTCTTAAAATTTCCTTAGTCCTCCTCTGCTCCCCATTTCTAATCTCTTCTATTATTAAAGCCTTTTTGATTTTATTTCATTTTATAAGGTTTTTTTTTTTTTTTTTTTTTTTTTTTTTTTTTTT
>JAPMOR010023663.1:1113600-1142355 GCA_026543865.1 Argiope aurantia
TTTTTTTTTTTTTTTTTTTTTTTTTTTTTTTTTTTTTGCAAACATGAAAAAGTGTTTAGTTTAAACTTGAAAAGGAAAAAAAAAAAAAAAACACACACACATTTAGGGGGAGATTCTTTAAAGCATGATATTATTGATACAATTAATGTGATTCTTTATAAATTTTTATCAAAATTTTCCATTTAAAAATTATGGAATTAAAGTCTTTCAGTTTTTATGCTTTAATAATTCAGATACCTGCATGTAGAAAAATTAAATTGGTTGTCACCTGAAGAAATCCAAAAATACTCAGTGTACATTTCCTTTGCATTTTACTGACAAGTAGTATGATGGATAAAGACGTTTTTTTGGCAATTAATTGTTTAATTTATTAGTAATCAAAAATAAATATAGAAGACATTATTTCATATTTATTGTTGCCTTATCTGTTTAATGAAAATATTATAGTTATTTTTCATAATTTATTTGCTTTTCTTTGAAAATTAAATATTATATAATTCTTTAAGACTGACTAATGACTTATTGGAAAAATTTGCTATTCATGGTTTTTAAAGGTCCTTTGTGATCAGTCCATTATGTGATTTATCTAGAAGCCACAAAGTGTAAAATTGTATGTTGCTATTGATATTCTTGTTTTAATTTAAAAGGTAAAAGATGATACAAATTTTGCATGTAAATTTTTCATGTATAATTTTTTTTAATTCTTTCATTCAGTACTTGATATATAATTTTTTTATTAAAATATTTTTTAAAAAAAAGATGCATGTGTTACTAAACTTAAATTCAACACAAAATTCTTTATTGTCTATCAGCAAAATATCCATGATTGTTAATTCTAGAATGTTGTAAAACTTATATTGTGAATAAGAAAAAGTAAAAATGGAAAAAAAAATGATTAATCAGATTTACTTAGTAATAAAATAATTCAATGAACTTGAGCGTTCAAATCTATTTCTTTTTAAATTTTAATTATATATATAAACAACCAACTGTAAATTTAAAAAAACAGATAAAGATACAAATCAATCAATTGATCAGTTGTTGATTTGTATCCTTTGTTGGTAATTTTGTAGAAAATCAAGAGTTTTGTGTAATCAGTGTTTCTTGGAAATATATGATTTCAATTCATGTTTTATATCAGTGCATTCAAATTTTTATAGTTGAGTTGATAATATTATGATGCATTCATTTGTGGAATGCAAGTTTTAAAAATGGCTACCTGTGAGAAAATTACTTATTGCATAATGTGCTGCACAATGTATAAATTTTTAGTAATTTGGAACTTTTGTCTTATATTTTTATAAATTATGAATATTTTAAATGGGATTACAGATTTTATTTTAGGTTGTTGTAATAAGTTAAGAAAGAAATTTTATTTTGAAAGAGATCTCCATAGTATACTATTATACTTAGTTTTAAAAAAATTCTTGTGTATGATTATTTAAAAGTGATTGCGTAATTGAAGAAAATTTTTAAATGCCAAAAATCAGTATTACACATTGTGAACTATATATTTAAATTTATATTATTTAATTTCACGAAGTTATTACTATAAATCTAAGACTGGTGAAATAATGTATAAAGTTACCATTCATATCTTTCAGTGAATTATGTCAACTTGAGTTTCTAGTGATTGTAAAATTATGCTAGATTTTTTAATCTGTGTGCATTAACAGAAGGAATTGAATGTCTTGGAATTTTCTATTATATTCTTTTATTTAACTTGGATCCTTTTTTTTAAAAAAAATAATTTATTTTTAGTTTTTGCTTGAGGTGAGAACATTCAAATTTTGTACACATGTGTTTTGTAGGTAAACAATGAACTATTAAAAAATTATCATTCATTATCTGCCTAGTTGAGTGATTTAATTAAATATTGATTCCATATATAATTGAGAAAATGGGGGGGGGAGTTTAATCGCAAGATTCTATAATATTTATAATAGTAGGTTATAAATTGAAAACTAAAATTTTTAAAAAATTGTATTAACTTTTAAAGAAAATGAACTTTTTTTCAAAATCATATCTCTATAAAACATTTATTAAATATACTAAATTCATGTTTTTTATATGAAATGTAATGCACTGTTGTTTTTATATTCCAGGCTTAGGACTCATAACCAACTGTACTAAATTGTTACCATCCAGCAAAGCAAAAAAGCTACATCAGTGTGGGTTTTGTTCTTATTTTTCAGTCAAAAAAAGTCATCTGGAATACCATTTACTGACTCATACTGGAGAAAGACCCTTCGCTTGTGGAATCTGTTCAAAAGCTTTTAGAACCAAAGGAAACCTCAAACAGCATTTATTTACTCATTCTAGAGAAAGCGTTTCATTATGTGATTGAGAAGGAAAGCTAGGTATCATCTATTTTTCATTATTTCTAAAACTGTATTCAAATTGGAAGTTAAGTGTTGAAAAAAGCATACAATCAGTTTTTGTAAGCTACTGAGGCAAGTAAAGAAAAAAAAAATCAAAGAGAATATTTATTTGTTAGCATATGATGAAATACAAAATCAAAAATGCATTATTATGCATTTATCAATTATCATCTCATTTAAAAGGAAAATTTTAAGAATACCTCTACATTCATGCAGGAATACTAAAGATCACCATGTGCCTATCTGTATAGTGCTTACACTATTATAGTAAATATCTTCATGAATAATGTAAATGTCATCTTTTGTGCAATATTTAGCTTAAACAGAATATTGGATGTGTATGCACACTTCATATACTCTAAATCTAATACCAAAGATCATTTTTTGCTCCTATATTTAAAATTTGATGCCAGAGGTTTGAAACTCATCAATAACTGTTTTGAAGAATCTTCTAAAAAAGTTAACAAAAGATAGTTTTAGACATATTGGGTCAAGTTTATACAACCCAATGGGAGATGATTTATAAAAACATGCCTATCAAGGTGGAACTTCATCTGATGTATTTTATGATTAATTAATATATTCAAGCATGTATACTTTATATGTATACAGATTTTTTTTGCTCCATTATTTTTAAAATAAGATTAAATATTGTATATATATATATATATATATATAAGTCATATCAGATGTTCAGTGTCATGTTTCTTAATTATATCTTAAAAGGGGGGGGGGGATGTTTTTGAAATTTAAGAATTATTTGGAAACATTATTTCATTATGAAATACATTATATTATGAAATGAAATAAATATTCTATTCTTAATATACCTAATGTTTCCTTTTTATATCTTCCAAAATTTGTTTTATTGGCAATTTTGAATTTTCTTTTACTTTTCTTTTTCATATTTTATTAAGATATTAAATATTTAGTACATAAAAACATTTATATGTGATTGATTATGTGTTTACTCAGTTGAGATACAATATTCAAATACTAATATCTACTTAATTTTTCGTAATACATAGTATTAAAGTGACTATGATACAGATTTATTATGATTAATTTGAGGTCAAGTTAAAAATTAAAATATTTTGTTTTTGAAATGTTATTATTTTTTTATAGCGGAATGACTATATAGAAATTATTTTTGATTACAATTCTTATTTTATTTCTTATTGTCTATCTTAGGCAACTAGCTAATTCATCAGATTCATAGTTGATAAAAATTTCAATTAAATATTTCATGTAATTTGTTCCAAATAGCTTCTTCAAAAAAGTATTTTTAAACTCTAAATCTTGATAGAGTTGTAACTCTTACTATCTTAGAAGCATTATATTGTACCATTCATTTTAGTAATTGCTTCCTAATTTTCTTTCATTAAGTTGAAATGGAAGTGGTTATATTTCAATTAAAGCAGTAATTTCTTTGCTGAAGTTTAATATGTTCAGTATAAATATAAGGATAGATTTATATCTATCTGTATAGCATAAAAAATGCTATAAGGAGATTATAGTTTCAGGATATTAAGGCTCAAGCAGCATTAAAATTTTTGTTTTACTACTAAATATATTTCATAATATTTTTCTTATTCAATAAAAATTCAGTTTATTAATAAAACAATTCTCAGAGTGATTGTATATTTTCTATACATTCAATTTTGTTACAGAAACAATTACAGCAGTGCTTAAAAATTTTATTATTGTTTACTTGTAAAATTAAAACCCAGATTGTAAATGTAGCAAACTTATTAACATCATTCTTTAAATAGAAACTTACTCAACTTGAAAATATAATCCGTAATTTCATATCTTCATCACCTACAGTTTAAAAGAAAATCTTGGATAAAATATTTGTTGCAACCATAAAATGATTTGAATTTTATTACCACAGTGAAATTTATTAAACTAAAATGTTATCAATAACAGGAATAAATTTAAAATAATAATTTCAATAAATGAAATTGACTACAAAAAGTGTACTGTAACTAAATTTGTATCATTTAAAAATTATTTTTCAAATGCAAAGATATAAAATTTTGTATTGTAATATTTTTGCAAATATGGTGCGAAAGCATTAAAATTTTACTTAATTTTTAATTAATTATTAAAATTTCAAAAAATTACTCTGAAGTGCAGATTTTTACCCTTTAAAATACATTTGATACTCAGTTTGAAGGCTCTAGGTCAAAAACTTTATCCTTTTCTAAGACAACACGAAGGTAATAACAAGCACATTCTCTTTTATAATTAATAGAAGTAATTAATGTCCATTAATTTTAGTAATTATTAGCTACATTTGGAAACCAGCTGGTTTGGGAAAAATTACTTGCATAAAATTAAATTTTAATAATACAATTAAATCTTTTGTACATTAGTTTTAATGGCTATCTCATTAAAGTATTTTTAAATTCCAAAATTTGATAATCGTATAATTTGGACTATTTTAGACTTTTATAATGGAGTTCTATATGACTTTCTAACTTTCTGTCATTTCACCTAAAATCTAAAGTTTACTTTTTGATGGGAAGTGACTAAACCTCACTAATCCAATAACATGTTTGCAGAGACGAAAAATGGCCATAAAAATATAAGGACAGAAAGAAAAAAAAATTAATCATCATTGCAGTTTTGTATGCGCTATTTTATGATTTATGTAATATAGCAAAAGATTATTTTCAATAAAAATTTCTCCAATTCAATAAAAAAATAAATTTTCTTACTGCAGTAAAAAAGCAAAATGTCTAACTAAAAGAGAATGATAAAAAAAGTGTTTAAAAATATATTTTTAAATGCTTTAGTGTTGAAAATTTTCACCTTGGGAAATCTTAATATTACTTATGTCTACTGTTATGCATTAACTGTAATCCAAATATTTTAATTTATGATGTGTTTAAACAGAAACCCTATCAATAAGGAAAAGTCATCCAAATCTTCACAGTTTGATTATCAACAATTGAAGAAAAAGCCAATATTTTATATTAATAGTTAAAACATAATTTAGAAAAAAAAAATTTGGAAATTAAATTAATATCATTGAAAAGATAATATTTTTTTTTAATTCTAAAATTATTTAAAGATCCTTTTTATGCAATAACATTTGTGAGAATTATTACTGAAAAATGCTAAACTCTTGCTTATTTTTTAAATATTTGTAATTATAAAAAAAAACTCTTTGAAGTACACTTTCTCACACTGTAGAGTCTAAATGTGCTAAATTTTGTTACTTTAATTTAAATAGTCTGATTTAATGAGCATCAACACTCATCCATATTATCTTTTATTATTAATAATAAAAAAAATCTTTACTGCCTTTTTTTTATTTAAAAATTGTTATTTACTTTTGTAATAATTTTCCGACTTTTTTTTTAATAATTTAAATTTTTAAACATATTGGATATTTATTTTGGTTCATTTAACTTTAATTACTCAAGTTGACTGTATCTATTTTATTGCCACTTTTAAAATGATTCACCTCACTTCATTTTTATATTTTGCTTTAAATTTGGCTAAAACCTATTATGAATTTAAAAAATAAAAAATTACTTTGTCAGTAAATGTAGGAACATATATGCACAACAATTTAATACCCAGGCAATATTCAGAAATAATTAGATGTTATTAGTTATTTTTATATGTGCACTCCTGGTGATTTATGAATAAAATTTATTATTATTCCTGATTTTTATCTTAATTTAGCCTATATCAACTTCATTCTAGAATGGTCTCTTATTTCCTTTGATTCTACATGCAATCTAGGAAATTGATGACTTCAGCATTTTCATGTTCTCTGAATAAAGGGATAAAAATCCCTAATACTTACAATATTCTTTTAAAGGTACTTAAGATTCTCTTTCTAAAATCCACATATGTCAATTTTTTTTTTATCAAACTCTCATAGTACTAATCATTATTTCAATTCAGATTTTTATTTCTTTACTCAGAGGTGAGAACTGATTTAAGCATTCTAGAATGGTGCTATAAAAATGCTTAAATCGACAGTTCTCACCTCCGAGTAAAGAAATAAAAATCTGTCAAGCTAAGCAAATTCTTTTAAAAGATACTTTTAATTCTCTTACCTAAATTGACACATGTAAAGAAATCTCTATCAGAATGTCATGGTATAAAACCACCAGCGAAAATATTTCTGTCTTTGCTATTGCGTCATGCTGTGGATTGATGTATCTTGTTGTTTCTTCTTGTACATAAATTATGCCTCCCAGGATGGAATAAATCGAAAGTTTTAAAGTTTTTTCTTTCTTTGGCCACAAAACTGTTTAAAAAATATGAGTTTACATTATATATATATATAGAGAGAGAGAGAGAACCCTCTATTGACAGTTATAAGTCTTAGAATGAGATTTTCATGGGTATATACAATATTGGTAGAGAGGTTTGTTAATGTTTCCTTTGACAATGATAGAATATACCTTTGTGCAGAAATTATCTACATATGATCTATTTTGCAGCTCATAATGTGCATATTGCTTTCTGCCGAGACCTAGTCATTCAAGTTTACTTGATGTTTATATATATATATATATATATAATTATTTCTGTTATAAATTCTTGTTTTAGAGAATAAATTCTTTGGAATGTGTTATATATATTTTAAAATATCCTCAGGTATAAAGATTCAAGAAAAAAATTATTTTGAATTTTTTTAGTCTCAAGATGTATCTGCTAACATTGTACAATAGGGCAATGTCTATTATAACAATGAAACACAGCTTAATTTTCAGTATTGAAATGATATGAAATGAAAATATATTTGTGATTATCTGAATAAAAAAAAGCAACAATAATCAGGGGTTCTTTTTTGTGAGATTGATTGTTCACTTGTGCTGAATTGATGCTGTTTTCCAGAAAATGAATATTGTTTTTAATGCCCGTATGAATCATGTGCCAAACATTTTTACACAGTTCTATCTATCTAAACTAGTTTCATGTCTGCAAAGATGAAATTTATTAGTTTTGATTTTGTTTAAAAATTGATTGTTCATTTAATTCCTGTTATGCTGGAGAGTTGAAATTTTATTCTCAGTAAGGATGCACTAATTCAGTTTTTTTCTTAATTTGATTATTAGTTGACTAACTTATTTAAATTTTAATTTATACAGTTATTGTAACCTGATAGTAAATTTCAGAAAAATTATAAAGTTCCATAATATTTATAATGAATTATAAAATAAAATCTAAAAAGTAATTGAAATTTTTTTAGATGCTTTTTCACACACTGATAAAAATGTGTTTTCAAAAACTGTTTTTATTGATCTCTGAACTCATTGTTAAAATTTGTGTTTCTGCCCAAGTAATGTTTTTGACACTATAATTATTCTTGCATTTAGAACAAGGAATATTTTATGTTATATTATATTTTATAGTTTCCAAAATGTTTATTTTATTCTGTAATTGCTGGCATTGGGTAATAATTTACAAAAAGTCATTAATATTTTTTTATTAAAATCACTTCTCCTACTGTGTATTGTTTTTATTTTATTTTAAGGATTATTTATTATTTATCTAGAAAATATAGAAAGTCTTATTATATATTGATTTTTTCAAGCAAGTGTTGATACTTTTTTTTTCTCCCTAGTTTCACAATTTTATATAAGAAGTCAAACATCAGGCAGATCGAGAAAATTACATCATTGTAATATCTGCTTTTACACAACTTCTAAAACAACCAACTTGCAAAGGCATTTATTGAAGCACACTGGAGAGAGACCTTTCAAATGTAACATCTGCCACAAAGGTTTCTCTCAGAAGGTGACTCTTCACAGACATATGATGACACATCCAGAATGTGAAATGTACTTTGAAGTCAACAAAATAATTGAATGAATATAAAAATCTTTATGAGAAATATCGTCATTTCAGTTTTTGTTTTTAATTTCATTTCTTTTATGTTTAGATGTGCAGAAATATACAATAGTGTCTTGAAAAACTCTGGGCAAAAATATTTTTTAAAGTTTTTTTTTACTATGTGAGATATACTTTTAAAGAGTTTGATTTTTCTGTCCAGCATTGTCTTACTGAGCTATAAAAAATGCAATAATGTTGATATGTGAAGTATGCTTGCTAATATTTCACTTTTTTATTTGTAATTTTTTTAAAAAGTATTCATTGCATAGTATTAAAGAAAAATATTATATACCTGTATGTATATATATATATGTGTGTGTGTGTGTAATGATATTTTAACTCTAATTTCAATTTAATTAATTTTCAAGATTTTATCTTAATTTAGCCCATAGTAACTTTATCCTAAAATATTCTCTTATTTCGTGATCCAATTCCACTGTCTCTACTTAATTAATTCAAGAGAAGCTTTGTTGAATTGCAGAGTCAGCTAAAAGACTAATTTTCCCACACTCTGCGTGAAGAGGCAAAATACCGCTGAATCGACAAAACGCCGATACTTTCACACACTCGGCGTGAAGGGGAAGATCCCTGTGTTTCCCTTACATGTGATTGACATACGTCAGAAATCCCTATCAGAATCTTATTAATATATTAGCACTATGAAGAAATGTTTTCCCTATCAAAATCATAGGTTATATAAGACCAGGGATAAAATGTCCAAGGGCTTTTTCCTCATTCCTTTTCTGTGTGCCCATCGCTTGTACATATGCCTGCTTCTTAAAAATGAAATAAAACGACGTCACGAAATAGTAAGTCTCTTCACTGTCTTCAAACTGCATTCTGCTTCACATAATATAATTATATATATATATATATATATATATATATATATATATATATATATATTATAAATCATTCTTGAAAGCAAAATACTTCTTTTTATAAGCCAAGATTACATTCTTCTCTAAAGTTTTTTTTTTTTTTTTTTTTGCTTTCAATCATTATACTTCTAGAATACGATTCAGGTCTATTGTAAAATATGAAAACATTCTTAAATGATTAATTTTAAATATGATTAATGTTGCAACTTCATTTTATTATTCTAGTATTTTGTAATATACAATGAATGATTTCTTAGGTTTATTGTGTAATTGCTGTATTAATTTGAAAGTTACATAGTTTTTTATGAAAACATCTCAGATGTTTCATGTGGGTTCCCCCCCCCCCTTACAGTAGCAGCAACGGTATTTTGATAAATATATCAAAAACAATAAAATAAAGCAAAGAAGTTGCTTTTTTTTTACAAAATTAATAAATTTAAAATATATAATTTTTCAAATATTATGATGATATAAATACTATACCAAGATTAATATATCAGTTTCTTTTTATTAACTTTTTATTACAGTGTTTATAAACATCAAGCATCCACTTAAATAATATTGTGTGCAAATATGGATGCCATGAATTATTTTAAAAAAAGTTAAAATAAAGCAGCAAGATGTGAAGTTTAAATTGATATGAAATTAAATTAAACAGTTTATTGAAAAGAGGGCCTTGCAATATGCTCCACTTCAACTTAATTATTTAATTTAAATAATTAATTAAGTAATTTAAATACTTTTTCATTTTACTAATTTAGTAAGTTAGTAAAATACTTAAATTAGTAATCGTGTTATGACCATCAGCAAAAGGAGACCATATTGAACCTTATTCATACTTGAGTGGTTGTCTCAAATAACAACTGAAACCATCCGTGGTATAGTGAAGCATTAAAAGAACAATACTCAGTTTGATTCCACTCTGATTATCTTAAATGGAATTTCTTTTATCTTTAAATAAATTTATTGCTACTGGAATGCTTCAAAATAAAATTAGTATTGATTTCCTTCTTTCTGAGAAAATTATACATCTTTTTTATTTATTCCTGTTCTTTCTGTTTCCATATTTCATCATTCTTCAATAGATCTAAAAATATTTTAAATGTTGATTTTTGTTTTACTTTAATATAAAGTCCATTCTTTGTTTTAGTATATAATCAGCTTTATACTTGTATGTGATATGGTTTAAATAGTAATTCATCAGTATTTATATATAATTGTGTTGCTTAGTAAAATCGCTTATCTTTAAGTATCTGAATATTCATTTTAATTTCTTGCAAGAATTCTAGAATTGATTTCCAGTAGTAGTCTTTATTTTTTACAGAACTGTACCTGCCTTAGAATCCACATAAGAAATTTTAAGAGAAGTGATTTTATTATATATACAATATTATATTTTATTATATATACAAGGTATGTCAAAAATTTGTACAAATTTCAAGACTTCATTTTTTAAAAATTTGCTTTGCACAAATATGATAAAAAGGATATTGGATTTCTTTGCCATGTATAAAAATAATTTTTCCGAAAATAACTGTAAAAGGGTGCTCACATTTTTAGATCTTTTATGTAAATCAAGCAATCACAAACATAGTAAAACAAGTCACAATAACATGATACTGTGTACTTATTTTAAAGTAAAAGATATTCACTATTACCACAAGTTATTAGTCAAGTGAGGCATTTCACTATGACTATTACAGCTGAATGTGGCTAATGATGGTTCACCAATGTAGATGAAGAGCTCTGTAGGCACAAGACTGAAGTAAAAAAATTGCTGTAGTAGAGTGTTTAGAGCCGTTCAAACTTTCAACTTTGATTTATCCTTTGGTCTTCAGTGAAAGTGTCCACAGGAACACTTTGACTTCATTTGCAAAGCAAGGCCAGACATCATTTTGCATGAAAGTAAAGATAACACATGTATTTCCTGTAGTACATGTGCAATGTTGTCATACAAAAGCTGCAGTAGCTTAACACATTGTCCTGCAGTGACTATTCAGGACAACGCTGTTCAGAAAAGAAAGGTTCTTGGATTGGGGTTGCATTGAAATGCATCATCAAGGCATTCTTCTTAAGAGAATGATGTGGCTTGATCAGGTATTATTGAGGATTTGTCACCCCCCAGATAAAATTGTTTTGTGTATTGATATCCCCATGTAGTCAAAAGTGGGCTTTATTTGTCTATGCCATGCTTAGCAAACATTGTAGATGTTATTCCATTTGTACCAGCACTCATGTAGAAAATTTCAATCTTTCATCTGTATTTGCTTTCAATAATTAGTGTATCTTGTACAATGCAGATCTAAGATTCTGTGCAGAATATGTCAAGTTAATGATTCTATGATCCTTGCTATTTTTCCAGTTTCATGCACACTGCTATTCCCCATTGATTTCTTTAGCTGCCAATTCTTAGATGATTACAACATGGATGCAGCCTGCACTTGATGGTGATCTACCTCTTCATGGACAATCCTAGAAACTCCCTATTTCCTTAAAATGTTATACTAAATTCAAAATCTGATTTACTGAAATAGTGCTTTCTTGCACTTTTAGTTCTTGCTCTGTGTGAACCCTTCATAATGCAATAATTGTGGATTCACTATTCTTGTAGAAAGCTTTGACTGCCAACTCTTGATGATTGAATGATGAATCCATTTACAGTCAGCTGTTTTATTCCTGGCTTAATTTGCACAAAACATCTCATTAGCTTTTTGTAAATGTTTAGATGAATCACTCAGTACACCTTATCACATACAATCATGACATTTATTATATATATTGCAACAAAGAATGGCCCCTTTATTTAAATATTTAACTGAAATCGATATTTCAAATAATTTTAGTTCTAATAAAAAAATGAAAATGAACACAAGTAAAAAAAATCGTTTAATTTATAGGCATAAACAAGGAAATATTGCATATTAAAGGGATTATATATAACCACTTTATTGATATTGCATAACTCTGCATTTATTGCAGAAAAGTATTTAACAAGTTTTGTATTACTATATTTAAATAAATAAATAATACATTCAAAAGAACTGAAATTTTATAAAGTTGACTATTTTTACATAATGTTGCCAATTAATATTTCTGCACATTTATTTTAATTAATTTTATTCAAACTATTAGATTTTAGTCCATGTGCATTTATACAAATTAAGAAAAGAAAGTTTTATGTATTGTTCTAAATATAACATATACAGATCATGTTAAAAATGGTTGAAGCAAGAAATTATTTTTCAATCCCCGATTTCAAAACAGCTGTAGTTATCAAAAAGTTTTTAATACTAAAGTTCACTTAATTTATATTTCTAACCTTAATTGTAAAGTATGGAGAAATTGAAGTTTCTCAATCCTCCCTTCCCCATACACATTATTTCATTTTCTTTTAGCTAGATGGATCATCTGTGAACTCATCCAAGATTTTTACCCTTCTTTCAATATACTCCAGGAAAGTTAAAATGTAATCAAAATTACCTTAGTTATCTTTTAACGAAGATGGTGTAGACAAAGCATTATATGCATATATATGTTTTTCAGCAGAGACTGGTTTTTGAGTTCTTGGACTGAATGCAATATGCTGCAATTTTCCCAAAGTTATCTCATGAGAATTATTGTAATAGGTAATCTTTCAGTTAAGAATCTATTTAAGAGTAAATAAATAAACAGTACCTTACAAAATTTACAGATATGGACAATGAACTTTTAGAGAGAAATATGATATAATTATGATAAAAAATGAAATTCATTTAATGGTATTGTGTTTTAAAATGAATTTAGCTTTTATTTTACTCTATTGAATTGGTTCCTGCTCTTTTACGGTCTAAGCATTATTTCATAACATACTGGGCTTCTAGTTGTTTCACAAAAATATTTCTTTACGTGAAATTTAAATAAATTTTCCTCTTATGCACAGTTTTGCATTTTCATTTATTTTTATTATTTGAAAATTAGTGATGGCTATCTGTCCATGTATTTGTTTATACTATATTTTTAAAAAATTAAGATGTTTATGCCATATTTTGAAACAGTGTTTTAATATTTTGTTCAAACTAGCCTAAACATTGATGCATTGATTTTTTTTTTAAGATATTAAGATGTGCTTGACATAATTTTAAATTCAAATAACACATTTGTTTTCCAACTTGTAACTGAGACAAAATAATACAATTTTATTTAAAATCACATGTAACAATATGTGACATTTAATATTTTTTTGCAATTAAATGCTTTCATTAACTTGTTTCTTATTTGTAAACATGAAATTTTGGGATTAATTTTTCATATACTAACTAATGTACTAGAATTTTCAAGTTCAAGATTCTTAAGTTATCTCAATGACATTATACCATTTTAATATTTTCAGATCTTAATCCCCAGATGTTTGATTTATTTAATTAAATTTTGACTTCTTATGAAATATTTATAATAATGAATTAAAATTACAAATAATATTGGAAAATATATACAAATAATATTAAAAAAAATCTTACTCATGTTATAAGAATCAACTGTTCTTGCTATCAACTTATCAAAGAAAATATTTATAATGCAGTTTGACATAGTACAGTATTTTCAAATTATAAAGTATTGTGCAACATACTATGCTTCAATTTTGACTACCTTGGAGGAAAAAGCACATACATACATAAGTTTTTCTTCTAATTGCAATAAAACTCCTGTAAAATATTATAATACTTAATTTAATTCATTATTAAGTTCAGAGTATTTTGTTTGGTTGTATTACATGATAAATTAAAAAAAAGGTATATTTTTGTATTTTTAGTTCCAAATATTATTCCTTTCAAAGCAAATAGGAATCACAAATATTATTCTTCTGTATTGTTTTTAGAATGCTGTTAAAGATCTCATATTTTAAGCATATACTTTTGTATTTATCTCTTAAAAGTAATAGAATCATTTTCCAAAATGATTATTTTTATGATATTATTTCAATCATATTATTTTTGCCTATATTTCATATACATTTATTTTTTATATATCAACAGTAATAAATGTATTTAATTATTTATTTTATATAATTTTTGTATTCTTGAAATGAAATAACTGGAAAACTCTACATGACTTTACTTATTATAATTTTAATGTTTTCTTTGTGACTTATTGCATTTAGTCTATTATAATCGGCCAACTTCATGAATCAAAGAATCATGAAGGAGTGGAAATGTAACAGCTTTCATTGTTTCACAAGTTATTGGAGCATCTAGATATTATCAAAGTAGAAATTTAATATCAATTCCAATTGATGATGGTAGTTGCCTACCCACAGGATTTAAGAGGAACTGATTCGCATTTGTGACTAGTTTTGAGGAAAACCTTCAGTGACCATTAAAAGCATAGCATTGATAAAACACATATTGATTCATCCATTTTTGAATAGTCTTGATTAAGACTAGATTTCCTGATTCACCATTCAGTGTCCATTAGACTAAGAAGCTGCTGATTCTTTTAAGAATGGGCCAATAATAATTATTTTTTAAGTTGGTTCTCCAATATTAACAATTCTGCATTTGTTTACATAATTCTGATTCTGTTCTGATTATACTTTTACATTTTATTGTTTAAAAATGTAGCAATCTAGATAAAAGATCGAAAGAGCAATGGTCACTGAGAGTTTTTAAGCCTTGCTGTATATGCTTATCTCGCTTAGGTGCTTGTTATTTTCATCTTATTTGAAGTATGCTTTTAAAAAATATGAACCATCCTTTCTGATGGAATTGAAACTTTGAATGTTTCACTCAAAATCTTTAGAAAATGTAAAAAAAAAAAAAAATAATAAGTATACCCTATTTTGAACCTGAATATTCCAAATAGAAAAGACTAGTTTGGGCAAAGAGGGATTAGATCATTCCTTACATTTATATATATTTAAAAAAAATTGTAAAATCCATGAGATAATTTCTGTAAAAGAACAAATTTATTTCCATCAACATTTTATTATCATTTCTTCCCAAATATTAGTCGTATTGCTTATTTAAAATACTTTTTTTTAATCCTATGTACAACCTTACTGTTTTTCATTCAAAGGCAAAGTTGGAAATGAATGAGAAGTGAAAATACTAGAGTATTTTTTTAGGCTTATGAGTTTAAAAAATTAGTAGATAGGGATTTAATACACAAATTCAAAATCGCAAATGAATTTTTCTTTGACAGATAGGACTAAAAGCAATGATTTATAGATGTATCAGGAATATGAATTAAATCATTGCATTACTTTAAATTGGTCATATAAATATTCATTTCTAATCAGTGGATTTTAATTTTTATCTTCTTGTTTTTATAAGTTTCAAATATTTAATTAAACTGAAAGAAATATTTTGTTTCAGTTTATTATGTTCAGTTATTCAGTTTGTATTTTTTGCTGGAATATGTTTAAACACAATATCTAAATCAATTAAAGTAAGAAATTATTTATATATATGAGAGTGGAAAATATTACTTTATTCACTCCTGTGAGTTACTGTCTAGTTTATTAATGAAATTTTTGTTTGATTTGTTATCTCGGTTTATATTTCTTGTAATTGTATGAAATGTTTATATGTTGTGTCGGTTTATATGTTTTATAAATCATATAAATTTCATAAAATGTATTCATTTTAATTATCTGAATGGGATAAATGCTTTGTTTAACTGAAATGAATCTTTAAATTGCTATTTAATATTGTTCTTTAAAAAATTTCTGTTCCATGACTGCTATTTAACTATTAATTTTACTGCTACTTAATTTTTTCCTATAGTTTGATGCTCCAAAGTGGATGAGGAAAGTACTTTGTGGTTGTTGTTTTTTTCCCCCTATAAATTTTAAGTATTGCCTGTGTTCTAAATTATAATAGTTACCATAATAAACTTACATCGTTTATCATCTTTTCATAAAACTGTAAAATTGTGAATTTTTTCCAACTAGATTTAAGAATACTGTGTCTTACCCTCACTAAATTTGCTAATCATACATCAGCCATTTGTTCTTGAGTTTACACTGGAGAAAAATTTGAGCTTGTTGGCCATATGTATTTATATATTTTTCTTATACTTTAAAGGAATTTTGGCCACAGAATAATAATAAATTTCCATTTTTAGGTATATTTAAGGAGCTGAACAGCAGTTTTGTGAATTTTCCAAAGAAACCTCGAAAGCAACACAGGTGTAATTTATGTTCTTACATCACTTTCCACAAAACACATTTTCGTAATCATCTTTTGACGCATACAGGAGAAAAACCGTTTCAGTGCAGCATTTGTGGAAGAGGGTTTTCTCAAAAAATAAGTCTTCAAAGGCATCTGTTAACACACAACAGAGATTCTACAACATGGTGAAAGGATTTTAAATACTCCCAGCCTATGAGGATGGCTTGTAGAAATATAATTTTGCATTGTAAAAACTGGATATTGTTATATTAAAGTGATTCCTTTGTTTAGTATTATTTTTAGAAATATTTATAAGTTTATTTCTTTCAGATTTGAATTGTTTTTATAAATAATATGGCATTGTTATTAAACCTTTGCACTCAAAGAATTCCCCCCCCCCCCTTGAAATGGCACTGTTAAGTAAATGGTGACTGAAAGTAATATCTTGAGTACAAAAGATTAATATGTCATTGTTATTACAATGAATATGTAGTATTTGCTCATGAAAATAAGTTTTGAAATCATTAAGTTAGTATAATTTGTCTCAATGCCTATCTATCATTTTAGGAATATTATGAAATTAAATATAACATTTAGTTCTTAGATAAATTTAAAGTGTGTTTTATAATTAAAGATGTATTTATTTTTAATTCTTTTGGTTAAACTTTTTGTGCTTTATTATTCTTAGCCAACTTTGGCAATCTGCTGGTTCATCTAGATTATTTATACAAAAATAAATTAAATTTATAGTTGAATTTTAATTATTCCCTACCAAAGTACTTTTTAGATTTCATATATACATGTAACTGGCACTAGAAATCTTATACCTGCTCTGTTCATTATTAATGCATTTTTCACAGTTCTCCTTTTCTGTTACCTCATCTTAATTTGTAATTCTTTGAGATCCATTATATATAAAAAATTCATCTTGAAAAAAGAACAAGTATGGTTAAAGTTATATTCCTTAACAGTAAAATGTTTTACAATTGGTGAATTTTTCTTACCTTTAGTTTTCTTCAAAAGAAATGTGATAATGCATATTCTGCCCTTACCCTCCTTGACTACTACTACTACTACTACTATTTGCTACTTCTTGTTTTCATTGGGAATATAAAATTAGTTTTTAGTTTATTTCTTCATGGACATGTTTTGATACATATGTTAATTTCAGCACATGTGTTAATTCTGACTAAGATATGTGGCATTTAACGTCTTTAATCAGTGTCCATTAGTGGACATTAATTTCTCTTATTATTTAAGAAAGCCCTCCCATCTGTAAATTATCCTTGAATCGAAACATAAACTTTTCATGAATGTTTCAAGAATAATATGCATGTATTATAAGCAATAAAATATGTCTTGGAAAATATGGGAAAGCTTTCATAAAACTGAGAAATGGCAAATTGAAAGAAACACTTGGATATTTGGTTAAAAAAGAAACTTGAAAAGCTAATAATGGAGTATCGTATGAGATGTGAAGTTTAAAATAAAAAATGTTTGATTTATTTCTTCAGTTCCACTAAAAAAAATTCAGTTGTTTTATTATTTTTACAAATCAACATACAATTGCATTTTTGAAAAATTATTTTCTTCTTGTGAAATACTTTTATTTTATTGTACTATAAAATAATATATACTATCTTCATTGTACGTATATTTAATTCAAAACACTAGCTAATAGTAATTTATAGGGGGAAAATATATAAGAATAAATTAATATAATTTAATAGTAACATTCTATCAAAACTTTGAATCACAAATTCCTTTGCATTTTTATCCCACCTATTTCCATATTAAGAATTCATGAACAAATTGCATTTTTGATGAGTGAATGTATTTTGACTGTATCCATTTTATCTTAGACTTCTTTTGTTGTAAACATTTATTCAGAAAATTATTTTCTTGGACTACAAATAAAAAATAATTTATCATCAGGAAAGGCTTGAATTTAAATATATTTTAAAACATTCCTTTCAATTTAAAAATTTTCGAATATTTATTAAAATAATGCTAAATTATTCAAATATTTTATGCTAAATTTGCAAGAACAGTTTTATTTGAAAAATCTTGAAATAATTGGGACTAACGTCATGCCTTAAAAGATTAATCTGAGATAGGAGGTGATTAAATTTCAATTAAGCAAGTCCTGGCTCAGATATGCCCCCAATTAATAATGTCCTTGTATGTTCATAATTTATAATAGGATGGTATTTGAAATCTTCCAGTATATCTTTTAGAATTTTTTATTTAATAATAAAAATTAAGAGCTCTGTTATAGAAAAAGAATCTTCATACATTCAATTATATTACAGAACAAAGTCGTAATATTTAGAAATGTACAAACAATAGAAAATATTCATCATTGCTTATTTTTGCTGTTAAATCTAGTAATTTGTAATATTTAATAGAAAAAGTAAATCAAATCTTATCATCGTGGTTATCCATAAGAATCAAAAAACGCAAGATAAAATAGTTTGAATTTTAGTGCTATAATCAAAAGTGTTTTTTATTCAAAAAAAGAATAAAAAATTATCCATCTTTTAAAGACTTAATTTGTTAAATATAAGACTATTTGTTTTTCAAAACTACTTATTTATTTATTAAAAATGTATTTAAATTATTTTTAAAATATGGATTATTTTTATTTTAATTGTTAAGATTATATATTAAAACTATAATTGGTACAAGTCATCCAACCCCAAATATTGGTCTGATTTTGCCTGTTTTTATTTTATATGAAAGTAAGTTTATGATCTCAATATATATTGTTAATTTTTGCTCCACCCTCCTCTTATCTTTTTAAGAAAAATAGCAAAGATATCATTTTATTATACATTCTCAATGAGGAATGACAATGACATTCTCCATGACAATGTTTTCCAACCCAAACCCCACTATTGATTTCATCAGATTTTGTTTCACATGAAATGTCATTGTGCTTAAATAATCATCAGTGTTGCCTATCTTTCTCCAATCACCATCTTCAAGAGATATCACAAAATAAAATATTGGTACAATTCTCAGCTTCAGTAAGTGAATCAATTTCATCAGCTTTATTTGCCAATTAATTTTGCCTCTTTATATGTGTAGCTACCAGTCAAAATATTCTATATTTTTCATGTAGATATAATTATCATAGTTGGCAAACAACTGACTATGCATTTGTTACTCGAACTCTTGATTACAAAAATAAATCTGTTGTCCAATTTTGCTGTGAAAGTTTTTGTTTACTCTTGTTGCTTACTCTGACCCAATTTTTCTTAGTTCAAATTTTATGATTCTGTCAACTTCAAATTAACCATGTCCTACTGTCTAATAAATTCCACTGTCTTCAAATCAAACTGTTTAGGGAGAACTTATTCTTTTTTACAGTTGGAAAGTACAACAACTGTACCTGGCAATAAATGTTTAAATGCAATAGATTGCAATAAGACTTTTTAAGGGTAATGGAGTCTCAATAAATTTGTTTTATTAAATTTGAAAAATAAATGCAGTTCTCTCTCTCTCTCTTTCTTTTTTAAAACTGTTTCACTGATTTAAAAAAAAAATTTTTTTTTTACTCTTGTAATATTTTCTGAAAAATACTCTTAGCAGATTCTTTAAAATGGCTATTTGATATTTTTGAATAAATAAACTGAAACAAATGTATATGCTAATGTCTTTACAAAATGTTAACTAAATAATAAAATATAAATAGTTTTTTTAGAACAAGTTAATGACAAATATTAAATAGCATTTTTACAAATAATTTCCTCTTTAAAGGTTAAAATATTTTATTTATTTATGTTAATGCTTCATACTCATTTTAGGATTGATACATGCTGAATATTGATAGTATATTACAAAATCTTAAAAATGTAAATTTTTGAAAAATTTTTACCTAAATTTTATGGCTTAGTTAAATTTCATTTGTTTTAAAGTACTTATTTTCCTACTGTTATTGAAGTTTACATAAATATTTCTCTATAAGTATAATTGACTAGTACTATGTTGCTATCTTAACAAGTTGCTGTCTGCTTTAATAATTCTCAATGTGTTTTAAAATGTATACCATATCTTCATATAGTGTGGGTACTTTGTAGCATATGTGATTAAATTGAATTTTAACAAAATGACTAAAAAATTATTGATAGGATAAGCAAATGAAATTTGGCTCTTGTACTCAATTGTTCTTACTTTGTTTATTTCAGATACTTTAATGATGAAAGAGGTAGGTGTTGAATATATCCTTTAAAAAAAGTCATGATAGGATGGAGTTGATATGTTGATGAATTAGTTCCAATAAAGTTATTATTTGATATTGTACATCAGACAAAAATTGGAAATAAAGATCGCTCAACCATATTTGTGATTAACAGCTTTGTGTTCTATAGAAGATGGCAAACATGATGTGCATCATGAAAGTAATAACACCATATAGAAATGTATTAAATGAAGCATCCTGTTTTATTCCTCATTTTTGGATAACTTCCACATATTTGTCTATTCATGTGTTTCTTAATAAAATCTTGAATTTTAAAGATGTTGTGGACACACTGTAGGACAATATGAAAATTTTTTCTTCAATCATTTTATCTTTTTGTAAAAAGGAGTTTGAGAAGCTCAGGAGAAGATTTTCATTCAAATGGGAGAATATCTCCCTTTGAAGTGTTTTGAACTATTCTTCCGCTTAATAAAGAATAGAATGGTTTTGGAATATTTTATAGTAGAGAATAGCCAACTAGTCTTAATCTTTGCAATCAGTGGTATGTCTGTTATCTCGGGGCTTAATTGTGTTTCAGTTAAGCCCCAAAGCATATTCAGAACATATAGTTTAAAAGTATATTTTTCACACTCAACTTGGTTTGATGTATAATTTTACTTATTAGTTATAAAATAAATTGTTTAGAATTTATTTTATTGGTACAAAATGCTTTTAAATTCTTGTCTTTATCAATTATTGAATCTTAGCTTTTGTTATTGAATGAATTTCTGTCCCATATCATCATTTGTGAAGTTTCAGAGTTTAAAATCTGCTAATGTTCCTCAAAGAAATGAGTGAATCTGGAATGATAAATTTACTTTTCGTAGATTTATTTAAAGTCCTATGTGACAGTCAATAGTTGATTCTTCCAAAGAAACCTAGATGGCAACACAGTTGTAATTTTTGTTCTTATATTACCACCCAGAAAACCTATTTTCAAAATCTTCTATTGACACACACTGGAGAAAATCCATTTCAATGTAGCATATTCCAAAAGAGTTTTACCCAAAAGGCAAAACTTCAAAGGCATTTCTTGAAACATAAAAATTTTTTCATAACATTGTGAAATGTTTTAAGATACCTTTATTTTCCCATGACTGGTAAGAAATTCCAATATTCCATTATAAAATTTGGAAATAATTGTATTAAAAATCATTTTTTATCCTGCATAGCTTATTAATAGCATTTGTTATTTTGCTTCTTTACTTATTCTTTTAAATGTTTTCTGGTTGTATTATTTTTATAAACAGTACAGCATTGTTTCTTCTCACTGTGAAATTTCAATGTTTAATGTACCGACATTTCTTAATAAATATGCCGTTATTTGTGATACATCCAAAATACATTGTTTTTATGTTGTTGTTTTTGTTATAAACTCTAAATATATTGAATCTCAATTGTTTTTATAAACTTAGAATAAAAAATTTACTGACACTCAGATTCTTTGAAGTGAAACAATTAACATATGGTTTTTATGTTCTTATATGTTAGTTTTTGAGCTTTTTAAATTCATTATTATTAATTTAAAAGGAATTTCTAGTATCTTAAGTATAAAATTAATTTTTACAGTTTTATCTTAATAGCATTTAAAAAGTATGAGCTGTTTACTCAGTTTGTTATTCCAAAATCAAATTTAATTTCATATTGAAATAAGATTTTATTTTCTCCCTGAGGTGTGAATACAAACGGAAACACCATGATTTTTAAATTTTTTTATAACCTTTAACTGTTTTTTATACATGTTTGAACTTCTTAATTTAAGATATCCTTAAATTAAGTTCCTCCTTCTATAACTCCTGCAACTCATTTTTACAACTTTTATTTATCTTAATTTTTTTCTGTCTGCAAAGATGGAATTTTATTATTAAATTTTCAATATTTCAATATCCGTTAATTAATTTCAAAATATTTGTATTGCTACCATTTTTCTATTTGATGGTGAATTAATGACAAGAATCCTTAATATTTATAATAATATCTAAATTAGAAATTATTGGCTGCAATAAAGAAAATAATTAAAATTGGGTCCACCTAGTGTAGTTGTCTAAATTCTTTTTCTTCAAATTATCTATTCATTATTTATTATGGAATTTTTGGATCTTTTCATTGATTTAAATTGGCTATTAAATGATTTTAGATTTTATCCTTGTTATGAATAGTTTTTTATGTGCATTACTTTCTGGTTCTAGTAATATATCTACACTTTATTACCAAAATATTTCAAATGATTCATAATAGATGTGTAAATATGTGCGGAGAAATGTGGTATAAAACAGGCAATGCTCAGTGCACATGTCCTGCCTGCCCCACTGCCTGCAAAGTTGAAGAAACAGTTTGTTGAATTTATCAGAAAAGTTCTGTTTCTTTTTTCTTTTTTAATGTTTTTCCTCAGATTTCTAAAAATTAAATTCCAGTCAAATGAAAGAGAATATAAAGAATATAAGTGTTTTTAATACTTTGGAACGAGCTGCAGCTATTTTTCTCAAATCAAAATAATGAATAGAAATTTTTAACAGATCTAATAGCTAAAACTGTTTTTGAAAGACTAAGCCTTCCCCCCTCCCCTCCCTAATGATTTGGGTCTCAATAGAATGTTGGTATACTTGACCATCATTGGTTTTTTTGGGAGGGAGGGAAAGAAAACATAAGACTTCATGATCACAAAATATTTTTAAGAAAGGAAATGCAATAATAGACCATCCTAAGAATATGGCAATAAAATGTTTTAATTATAACATATCAAATTTTCTATGCATATTTAGCAAAATTTCAAATTTTTTAAAAATATTTTTATTATATGATTTTATAATGCCATTTAGGTCAAGGAATTATAAATATTTAATTCCTATTTTACAGTTATACTTTTTAAAATTAAAGAGAATATTTTATCTGTTGTCTACCTATTTGTTGACACATTGCAGGCTAAACCATTTGACTTAAAATTAGCAAATTTGGCACAAATATACTTAGAAGATTTGGAATTGTATCTTGAACTTTTTCTAATCTTTAAATAGAATTTCAATTAATTGAAAGGTTTTCAAAGTTGTTAAATTAATGACTTTTGAAAATATTATCACATACAAAAATAATTTTTACTCCATATGAAAATTTCAAATATTGCCTTTTCAATGTTATAAATTCAGTTTGATATTCTTCTGTAATTTTAACAAACTTTTAAATAAGATTTGCAATAGCAGTTTCCATTATTGAAATTTTATTCAATTGATACATTAAGTTTTTGAAATGTTTATCTTTTGCTGATAAAGATAATTAAATATTTGATTTTTTTAATCAAAATTTTTACATTACTCTGAAGCTATGAAAAGGGAGTAATGATTTTACAGTATATTAATGTTTGCATTTTTTTCCCTCCATTTGTATGTTATTAAGAGCATATGATATATCTCAGAATCATATATGTTGTATTTTTTATGTAAATGAATCATCTGATATTCACAATGACTTTTTATTTTCTAATGTATTTATCTGTTTCATAAAATTGGTAATTTTTTTTAGTTTTAGCATGAAAGCATCTGCCACAATTAATTTATTATTCTGTAATAGTATTGCTTTAATAGGCATGCAAAATGAAATTGTTCAGATTTAAATTAATTTCTTTCTTGGTCCAAATTATAAATTATATATTTAAAAAAAATCACTTTGCTTAATTTTTTTTTTCAACAACTAAATGTATAGGTCTTAAATCATTTGTTCACATAATTAGTTGCAAAACATGCAAGATATTTTCAGTTTGTTCATGCATCAAATTTTAGTTAAAATTCTAATGTTTTTCTTTGTGTGCTGGTTCATTTTTATGTTTTTCCATTTCATTCCTAGTTGTTTGTACCATTTATTGCGTTGAATACTAAAAATTGAATATTCACTAACTAAATTAAAAATTCCTAACATTATAAAATCAATACTAGTTTAGCAAATGTTAATTGTATAGTTCCAAAATTGCTTTATATATTATTATTTAGATTTCATTACAATTTAAATGTTTTTTATAATTGATTTGTAACATTGCAAGTGATCCTTGGTATAAAGTTTCAAAGGAAAGTTGTATAAAAAGAAGTTTTTTAAAGGGAATGCTGTTCTGGTATTTGCCCTGGGGGCATTTTATGCATTTCTCAGTGATGGTCTGGAATCTAACTATCTCTGAAAGCAGGTAAAGGCATTCATCATGTTTCATTGAAAACATGATTTTAATCATTAGCACATTCCATGCATATCTTCCCACAAAAATTGGATTACTGTATGTTAAGCTGCTTTAGAGAAATCAATCTTGCAGCATTACTCATTTTGTAGCTTCTATTTCACATAAAATACTGCCACTTTACTAATTTCAGTCAGATTTCTCTTGACGCATACTGTCTCCGAAAAAAAAAAAGTTCCACTACATGTGTAATGCACTAGAAATACAGTACTACTTTCATTTGGGTGCTCTATATACAACTGTAAGACAATTAGCTTGGGGAATTTTTTGTCCTTTCTGAAAAAAGAATAGTGTCTAGAAACTGTAGTTGGTTCATTTTGCATTCAAATGGAAGAAGTTCTCTTATGAAGGGCTTTGAATTGTTGTCCCAGGTAATAAAGAATCAAATGCTCCTAAAATACTTTTTATATTAAAGAGCAGCCATTTCTCAGATTTTAACTTCAATGACATATCTGTTAATTGAGTGAAATAATTATATTTCAATGGAAACAGAAAATTTTCACAAACATGTAGTTTATATTATATTCACCCTTTCAAAGTGCATATAATTTCTAATGTGTAATTTTACTTATTGGTTTTTGATCAAAATTGATTTCATTTGAACAAAATGCTTTTGTTCTTTCTTTCCTCTGTATTGTAAATTCTGAATATTATCAATTTTTGAATCTTTTATTGTTTGTAATCAAATAACTTAAATAATTTAATTTGTATTATTTCTAAAAAGTTACTGCCTTATTCTTTTCTTAACTATCAGTAAAATTTCCAAATTTAAAATCTGATAATGTTTTTTTTTTTTTAAACAGAGATTGAGTAATTCTGAAATAATATTTGTATTTTTTTAGATATACTTAAGGACCAGTCTGGCAATAAGTTGATTCTTCTGAAGAAAACTCGGAAACTACACAGATGTAATTTTTGCACTTATGTTACCACTCAGAAAACACATTTTCGAAATCATCTTTTGACTCATTCTGGGGAAAAGCCATTCCAATGTGGTATTTGCAGAAAAAGTTTTACGCAAAAAGCCCATCTTCAAAGGCATTTCTTAACACATAATAAAACATCCATGATATGGTGACATTTTGTTTTAAAAATTTTAATTTTTAATTAAAATTTGTTATCATTTTTTAAAAATACATGCAATTGCTTTTTTTTTTTTTGAGAGAGAGAGAGAGTACAAATTAATTCGATCCTGTTTTTTTTTTTTTGGTTAAAAATGCATCAATTGAAGCATTGTCACCATAAACTTCCACCAGCATTTGATGCACTTCAGCTGCATTTTTCTTCCGAGCAAAGCAGAAAACTAAATTTTCCTCGAATGCTTCTTAGTTAACACAAAATTTGGCATATTCGCCACTGTAAAAAAAAACAAGATTTTTTTATGAAACTTAAAGCGATATAAACTGAATATTACTGATAGATATCTAACCTCTCTTAAAACACCAAAATCAGCTGTCACTATGAAACATTCATAAAAGCCAGAGCCATCTTTGAGCCGAATTAATTGGTACTCCTAATAATTAACATTTGAATTCATTTATGCATGCTGTAATACTGTTTATCTCATTAAGTGCTTACAGTATTTGTGTAGGATAGTAAATTTCTTTTGCTAATAACATTTTAAATATTCCCTATATTCAGCTTTCAGTTATTTTCAGAATTCAGAATTTCTTATTAATATTTCCTGTAACTCTTTTAATAAATGAATTTACTCATACTGATTTGGAAAATGTGAAGCAATTTAAATAAAATTTATATCATTAATATGTGAATTTTGTATTTTTAATGGTTAAAAATTCATTTCCATTAAATTCCAAAGGTAAATTGGTGAAATTATTTAATTACCGAAAATGTAAGTTGATAAGTGTAATAACTAATTACAGAAATGTAATAAAAATGACTTTACATAAATTTTATGAAATCTATTAAAACAAAATAATTTTCACCCAAATAATTGAAATTCTGAATTAAAAAAAATATTATTTTTAAAAATGAATTTTTGTGATGTTTTTCTGTTTTATGTTATTTGAAGTACAAAAATGTTCTAATTGCTTCAAATTTCTTTCAGTTTCCTAGGGAAAATATTGAATAAAGCATCATTTAGTTTGTTTTGAAAATTAGTTATCTCCTTAAAAGACTCCTGTTGAGTTTCCTTTACTATTTAGATAATTGTTAAGATTTCAAACTTGGAACAAAGCAGAAATTAAAAATTTTGATTTTAATATTACTTTAGCCTAATCAATACTTTCAAATTATTAAATTAAAAAAAAATTCTTGCACAGGATTGTTAGTAAATAAGAATAAATCATTTTATACATTTTTCTTATTTCTTAGCATTATTTTTGTTTGTGTGCCTATTACTAAATCTAGTCAAATCATTAGATGAACCTTGGAGATTGGTAGCAGATATTACAACTCATCGAACAAAGTTTATATCTGTTTGTCGGGTGTCACCCTTTTAATAAATATTAAATTGCAATGTGTATTTATTGTATTAAGTGAGTAAATGAATTATTGATGTATAAAAAGTAATTTAATGAATATTAATGAAATTGGTTCTTTTCCTTTCCAAATCATTTAAAATAGTGTTTATTTAATTTAAAAGGAAAAGACTTTTTTTGTCAAATTTCCATATATTTGGCTATATATAAAAGTGCAGGTACATAAACTTTTCTCTGCATAATTAATTATCCAATCAATCCTTGCTGTGATGCTGGTTATTACATTAACAGAATTGCCAGTGACTAAAAACCCATGAACATTTATACAAATGTTGCCAACAAGTAAAATGATGCAAAATCACATGGATTACATGGCAGATGTATCCTGGTGTGTGGTATGATATGCTAATTTGGTACTGTTTACTTACTATTATTAGAAAGTATGATGTCATTCTGAGAATAAATTGAATCTTTATTAATCAAGTCTATCCTGAAGTGTTACATTTTTACCTCACCTATTGAATGATATTACCACCACTTAAGAACTTTTTCAACATTTTGAATATGATATTTATCTGGTCATTGCAAGATCCAAATCTGAACTCTGTATAAAATATTTGGGACATGTTGGAAATATATAGCTAACAGCTCTTACCAGTGGCATAAAGTATTTAGTTGCTGGAGTTTTGTCTGTTCAGTAGAGAAAACAAAGTCCAGTATTCTCTGGATTTAATTGCAATCCATTGTATTATTAAATCAATCCCTCTCATCATATGTATTGTAATTAAAGTAAAAGGAGTTCAATAAAATATTGACCCAGAAATTCTGATTGTTTGGAAACGATTTCATTTTGACAATCAATTACCTTTCTTATATAGGAAAAGTTTTTATTTTCATATGCATATGTCCTTCTCAATTCCAGAATTTCTTCTTAGTTCTGTTTATTTATATTTCAGCTACATATTATCTAAATGAGATGCCTTTCTCAGGATCCACTGTTAGACAGAGGAAACAGCATGCTTGCACCTTTTGCCCCTATATCACTTTTTACACGAGCAGATTGAGGAACCACTTGCTGAAACACACTGGAGAAAAACCATTCCTGTGTAAAATTTGCGGAAAGCGTTTCACACGGAAGCAGTACTTGAGGAACCATGTTATTTTCTCTTGTTCTCAATCCTCATAATATTTTAATAATCATGTTGCCAATTTCCTTCACCATTTTTAATTATATTGCTGTCACTACTCAATTAACTTTCAACTTTAAACTGGAGCTACTTCTCAATTCCTGACTAGATGTTTTTACTAAATCATTTGATGAAAAAGGGCATCAAAGCTTATTATTGAACATTATGTCAATTTTCTTCAGCCAAAAAAAAAAATTGTATTTTTATTGTTAAAAATTGGTGCTTGTATGACAAAAATGCACTTCATTTCTACAAAAATGGTCTTCAACAATGAAAACCCTATCTAAATGATGTAAAGGATCTGATGAGGAAATTTGAAATGTTTTGTTATCTTCTACATGATTTCAATCAAATAATATATATATATATATATATATATATATATATATATAT
>JAPMOR010023663.1:1155979-1179267 GCA_026543865.1 Argiope aurantia
ATATGTATATATACAAAGGCAGTATGTATATATGTATATATATGTATATATGTATATATACAAAGGCAGTATGTATATATGTATATATATATGTATATATACAAATATATATATACAAATGTATATATATATATACATTTGTGCATATAAGTTGCATTTCAGATTCAAATGTGATTTTCAACAAAATGGAAATTTTACTCTTTCATGCATGAATTTACAAATTGTTATATTATGAAAGTAAAATCATTTGTTAGTGCTAATTTTTTCTTTAAAATGACACTTTAATTTTGTGCCTATCAAAGAGTTAACTTGTCAGTGTTTAATTACATTTTGTTACATTCATTCTTTTCTTGCACAAACCATTTATATAAAGCTTATGTGCAATAAGTATAGTGAAATTTAACTTTAAAAACATAATTTTTTCCTAAATCTTCCATGTAGTGTGAAACGTTTGTAAAGGAAAATCATCATGATTTTTTCATCCCATAAGTTGAAATTTGTCTTCTTTTGTTTACCCATCAAAATTTAATAAATATGAGTCATCGCTATTGTAAAATGAATTTATAACATGCATGGCTACTGCTTTATTAGGATGAAGCTTCTCAACAAACAGTGCAACATTTTCCCATGCTTTCAGCTTCTCCTTCATTTCACTTTGCGAAACTGAGCTTGTTATATCGTCCTCTATTGACAAAATCATCATAACTTCTTGCTGCGATACGGAAGACAGCTCCATAATACAAAATTCTTTACCAATCAGAGGTAAGAGGGCGATGTGAATGGCAGAGTAGTTCAAAATGAGACTATGCTAATAAAAAAATCCCGTTAATTTTCCAATGGTTGCATTTTTTAAATTTTTATTCAATAACATTATTACAAAAAAAACACATTTTCATATCTTTCAAATTCAGTGAGTTATACTTAATGGAAAATTGAACGCGCTGAATAGGGATCACGTACCGTGGAAATAAAATTGTTACATATTATAAAATTTATAATAGGTATAATAAAATGTTTGGGGCATATTTGCAGCACCTGCTTGTCTTTTTTTTTTTATTCAGACTTCTATTTTTGCTTGTGAAAATTAAAATACAAAATAAATACAGGCAAGTAATTTATTTTCAAATTATTTATCATTTATTTTCAAAACGACATTCTAACAAATTAATTCACATAGATTTATTTTCTTTCATTGAACTGTTTCAAATATTAATTTTTAAAAAAACAAGATATATAGGAAAGAAAGATTCTTTTATAACAAGATCTTTGTAAATGGCATGATTTTCTTTTATTATTATTATTAAATGCGCCAAGTGTGCGTGCTTATAAAATTAAATCTGGAGCCTCATGCGCCCCGCTGCTCGCATACGTAAACCACTGTCCATCTTTTTTATAAAAGCTTTATTTAAGGACATTTGGCTTTTTTTTTTTTTTACATCTAAAAATTTACACTATCAATTTTATACGGCCCCTATTTTTACTGAAAAAAAACAGCTCCTGTTTTTTTTCTGTATCATAATTCATTTGGTTTTAAAGATACAGTTATTCTTATTTTTCCTAATGAATTTATTGGATGAAAAATGAAAAAAAAATCCTAATTGATCAAATTTGTCGAGAGAGGGTCACATAAAAATTTCAAAAGTGCACCTGTTTGAAAATAAACAGTAAAAAATTTTCATTAATGTAGTCTTATTTTGAAATATTTTGCAATTTATCTCTAATTGGTAAAGAATTAAATCGGGTTTCAATCTTTTAGGAGCACCCTGTGTATTTTACAATAAAGCTTTTAATTTTAGGGGGAAAAAAGCATTAAACTCAGACTCATAGTCAAGAGAGCCTCCTGCGCCCTCATCACTTGTTTTGCAAAATATCGCTCATTGAAAGTCAATTCTTACATTTTGTTTTGCGAGTTAAGTTGATTGTAATTTATCTGCATTAAAATATTGAAATTATTAAAAAAACAATTTAACTTCATAATGCTAGATAAATTTAAAACATCAGAGCATATGCTAAATGGATTCGATTCCATCCTCCCCCCCCCCCCGTTATCTATTTCTCTAATGCCATCTTTCCAAGCCTAAGATTTTTAATTTAAGAAATTCGAAGTTTTTTTTATGGAACCAGAAAGGCTCTATGCATTTTTTTTTCAGAGTCGATTTGTTTTCCTTCTCATTTTCTATTATTTCGTTTTTTAATTATAATAATGATCTATATATATACTCTGTAAGTACTGCATTCATTTAAAAAATATATACCAATTACTTTTCATTTCAGCTTTTTTTAGGAAGAATCGAAAGGTGGTTTGTGGCAAAGCCAGAACGCAACATGAATGCACACTCTGCTCTTATGCAACCTTTAACATTGGTCACCTGCGGCAGCATTTCTTGACGCACACTGGCGAAAAACCCTACCAGTGTTATATCTGCAAGAAACGCTTTTCACAAAAATCGAATCTTCAAATGCACTTTGCCACACACGCCAAAGTTTAATAATCGTTTTCTAGTTGTAAAAAGCTTCTTAAAACTCCTTAGCTAGCTCATAAATAACGAATATGAGCATTTTTAACATACTATGGGATGTTTTTTCGCAATATGTTTTATATTACTAAATGCATATATAATGATATTCCTCTGAGTTTGTACTTATTTGGGATATATCAACATTGTAAAATACCGAAGTATTCAAAAGAAAGTAAGAAAAATAAATGAAATAACCCTCTAATTAATTTTCTTTAATTGTTTCATTTCATTGCAATTATTCTATACAAAAAGGGTAGTTAGAAGATTTTTCATTTTGTTGCAATCGTATCTTTAACATGTTAACTGGGTATGACGAAATATTTCGTCATACCCGAACTACTACGGCAATGGGCATGGCAACATTTTTCGCCATGGAAATTTGCCTTAATATTTTGAACGTTCCATAGTCCCTATTGGGAAACGAGTTGAACAAAATTTTATCCCCAGTTAACATATTAATTATACTTTTTTAAAAATTCATATTTGGTATCTTAAAATTGTTAAACTAAATAAAGATTTTTAAAAAAATGACTTGTATGATATTTTTAGAGTTAAAATTCGTTGAACTTTTTAAAGCATGTTGAAGTGAATATAAACTTAATTAAAAGCAAATATGCGAATGAAATAATATTACAGAAAAAAATCATGTAGTAAAAAGTAATTATTTCAATTGAGGAACCATTTTCATTACTATTTCAAGAGGAATCTTGAGCAATTTAAATCATTTAACAATCATAAAAATATGAATAGACTTCTAATCTTTAAAAAAAAAAAAAAAGAATCTGTGAATTCATCCTTTAAGTACTTTGCTACATGTATTTGAGACAATTTTCAGCACTAATGCAATATAGTTTTCTATTTTATTTAATTAAAAAATGGCATGTCTCAGTGGGAAAGATTCGTATATACATCGTAGATCTTTTCAAAATACAAATATATTTTGTCTTATATCTTATACACTTTTGTTTCCAGTTCTTAAAATATCTGTATTTCTAATATACAGCATTTTTCCTTTTCAATTAAGTATAACGCAATCATTAATAAAGGTACAGATACATAAACTTGTACCTTTTAAAAATGGAGCACAACGGGAGGGGGGGGGGGTACTAATTTTATCTAGGGTCATGTATATTTCTGAAAATTCCAGCAGCCATTTCACTAACTATTTTCTTACTTTATTTCAAAAAATTTTGCAGAATCACCTTATTTTTAATAGGTAAAAAGTTAAATGTACTTCAACCACCCTAAAACGCTGAATATATTCTTAAAAATGTTTTTTTATTTTTTAATGAATTTTTTTTTTAAGTTTTTGATTTTGAATATTTAAACAGTATACAAAATGTAATTTGTTAATAAAAAAATGCATTTACTTATCATTATAAACTTGACAAATACAGATTTATTAGTCTTATACTGAAGATATATTACACATGTTTTGTGATTTTTTTATATATATATATACATATATATATTTATTTATTTAGGCATTTGGGTACAAAGCAATTCAAAGTCCTTAAAACTTGATTTTAAAAAAAGTATTTCATAGAATTTTAATGACTAATTATTGTAATCTCAAGCAATTATAATGCAAAATTTTTCTCAAGACTTACTTTAGGCTATTCTTTCTAAAAAATATCTACACAGTGGAATAGATGAATAACATGGAATGTGACTAATGCAAAATTTTCAATAAACCCTTAAATTTCCTATTCATTTATTATAAAAGTTTTATTTGCAATTTATTTTGTTAATTCAAAACTAGAAACTTTTTTTTAATGAATTGTTTAAATACAATTGTATCTTGTTTCCTTTGTGATATAAGTGAATAAATTTGTATAATTCTTACTTTATACATATATTTTAACACTTACATGTGAATGTTGAAATTTATAGTGTTGTGGTCGAAGGATCATTTACTGTTTGTTAAAATCTATTTGTGTAATGAAATTAATTTAAAGATACTCACTATAATTATTCACTAAGCTCGGTTTTTAGGAATTATTTATTAAAACTGTTTAACAATAAAGTAGATCTTGACTCTTGCATTCATTTTTCTTTATTTGAATATTCACATAAATTAATTTTTACTGTAGTCCCATCACTTCACAATAACCAAACTGCACTGCAGATCAAAACTGATCCATTTTGAAACCAATAATGACAGTATGTTTAACACTTGAAAGATCTTCAGTAAAAATCTGCAAACCACAACACTAATTGCTTTCACTGCAAGTGGAAGCTGCTGTCCAGCAAGATTGAAAAATGCCAACAGTGAGTGACAGCAATTACATTGTGAACTGAATATCCTTTGAAAATTAGTTTGAACACTGTCTTTGAATTTTTAATTAGTAATAGTAACGAGTGATTTTCAGTACACTGATGCATCCTATTTCATTTCTGAATAAATTGCTTAAACTGTTTGCAGTGACTCTTATGATTCAATGTAAAATAGTGTATTTTAAACCTTCTTTCTGTTCCAGCCATTATGATCTCTGGTGGTGGAAATTTGATATTGCACAGAAAAGAACACAAATGCACATTTTGCCCATACACGACGTGGCATAAGGGAAACATGAAATGCCATGTATTGAGACATACTGGTGAAAAACCGTACGCCTGTGATGTCTGTCCGAAAAGATTTGCATCAAAATCTGATCTCAATAGGCATGCATTGATACATATGAGAGAGAGATAATAACTCTGTTTGTCTTCAGTTATTCCCGTGAATTTCTTTGAATGGGATGTTAAAATATTGGCCTTTAAAATAGAAATTGTTTTTCTAAAAAAATTTTTTATCATTTTTCTTTAGTAATCGCAAGTGAATCATTTTTCAGGGCCATTATTTATTTACTTTCACTTCTATACTGTTTTTGTAATGAATGAAAATATTAGTTGAGAATGACTGTGAATTATGTTTTTATTCAAAATGCTGTATAACATGGTTTATGAAAATTACTTACAACTTATTTATTTTGAAATTGTTACATATATAAAATGAATCCTATTCCTGTTTTCTTTTACTGTACTTGTTTTTTGAACCAAAATTTCCTTAACATTAACTTATGGTCAAATCAGACTCTATTGTGGTGCCAATAACTGTGAATAACCCAAGATCCGTCATACAATAAGAAAGTGCCTCTAAAATTGAGTACTTTTAAACATAATCAGTAATGGTTTTAGAGCCAGTAAATTCCATCAAACTCAAAACTTTTAAATAACTTATACAAAAAGAAAAAATGAAGCATCTTTGAACATGCACACAAAAGTCAACTTGCGTATTTTCTAAGCGCATGATATTTTCTGTTTTATAATAAATGTATAGTTTTTATTGAAATTTTTTAAAATTAATTTCAAATATGTACTTTTTCAAATATTAATATTTATTTCTACACTTGAGCAAATTTGCACAGCATCTTCTATTGTAAAACAAATGTGTTTTTTTTTGTTTTTTTTTTTTTTGGTTTTTGACAGAAACAAAGATTATAAAAAAGAAAACTATACAAAAAAAAATTAAGTCGACTTTTATAAGATTAAAAATAAAAAATCTGATTTTTTTTTCAATATTTCTTAAAATTAACAAACTACTAGTTTAGTTAGATGGATACATCATTTCTGAAAATGTCAACATTGATGTAGAAGCATAGTATGACCAACAGTTTGTATTTGATTTTTATTTATGTAATAACAAATATGGTTTGATGTAGCTGAGATAGAAAATGCAAATTTCCTCCAGTACTAACTTGCTATATTTAGAAATTTTAATTGCAGTTTTATAAAGTTAAGAACTAAGCATTTCGGAATGTCACAAGACTGCAATGAAATTGATGATAGTACAATGCCATGTTATAAATGAATTTCTACAACAGGGTGTGTAGTGAGAAACAGCCGCAAAAATTAAGTTTTTTTAAGCATTCTGTTTTATAATAATGCATAGTTTTTATTGAAAAAATTTATTACAAATTAATTTTAAATGCTTATTTTTTAAATTTTAATATTTATTTCTGTATTTGCACAACATCTTCTATAATAAAATTATGCCATTTTGGATTTGACAAAAGCATAAAAAAGAAAAAAAACTATTAATACCAAAAAAAAAATTAAATTAACTTTTATAAGATTAGCAATAAAGATCTGTGACTTTTTTAACATTTCTTAAAATTAAAATTAAATATCAGATTGATACAACATTTCTGAAAATGTCGATAGTGATGTAGAAGCTCAGCATGACCACAAATTTTGTATTTGATTTTTATATAAGCAACAACAATTAAGATCCAACATGACTGGGATGGAAAGAGTAAATCTCTCCCTGCACTTACACAATCAATTAAGTCATTTTATTTGCAATCTTATAAAGCTAAGAACTAAAGCATTCCTATGCCTATTATCACTCGACTGGCAAAACTGTCATGAAATTGACGATAGAACAATGCCATGTTCTACCTGTTTTTTAAATCAATTTTAATAGAAAATAATAGCAGCGTTCACAAATGATCAGACTAAATGGAAATTGTCTTATCGCCTCTCATTTCTAAAGTGTAATAAAAGTCTTTTTTGAACGTTTAATATTCCTAAAATTTAATGAAAACCTGTCTTAAATACAGTCTGCCTGTTGTCCTGTATAAGAAAAAAATCTGACTTAAAAAAATTACAGAAGAAATATTATATATATTTTACGAAAAAATGAAAATGTTTTAACAAGTTCTAGTTTTCATAAACGGAAACAAATTAATAATGTAAAAAAAAAAATCAGCTCTGTAGTTAGTAAGAAGCAAAACGGAAATAAATCAGTCAGACCATCTTCCCAAAACTTTCTCGCATATTGCCAGGAAATGCCTTGCGTGGCATTGGCGTACAATAGTTACGGAACATTAACACTATGAGTGAATTAAATATTTTTATTGATTCTATCTATCGTGTGATCGTTGGCAAGTGTTTAAGGATTAATCTCTGGCAGGCGGGTGTAAGTATCCTATAAAGCGAAATTAGGTCTTTAGACGCCTTCCTAATTGATTAAAACAAAAATTTTACTCAAAAATATACTTGTAGTCACAAAATTACGCACCAAATTTCATATATTTAAGTCACTACATTTTAGAGTTATCGTGTTTACATATTTCTGAAAGTACAGACCAACATGCGGTGAACCCCTTATTGGATTTGGCAGATGTTTATACAATAGATATTAAATCTGTGCACCAAATGTTAACTATCTAGCTCTCTTCGTTTTGTAATTACCATGCTAACTTATATTCGAACAGCCTTACAGATAAACAAATTCCCTCTGAACGGATGTTGCTGAAAATTTGATCGAAATCTGCTAGTAATCTACAGTCGCTCCAAGCCAAACTGGGACACCATAGAAAAACATCTTGTTTTGCAAAAATACTTTGACTAAAAGGAATTTAAAAAAAGTAAAGATGGTTTTCTAATAGTGAATTTATTGCTCTATTAAAAACAAACCAAATAACGCTAATTCATAAATTATAATGACAAATTTAGAGATAAAAATAAAAGTGCGGAAGAAAGAGAGCGCAAGCCAAACTCTGACATCTGACAATAAAGCACCAAATAATTGCAACCCTGAGTGAAAATTGTAGACAACTCCATGAAAAACATTGTAGTTGTTCAGCGGAATTCTCGATTTGAAGGTTTTTCATTTATTGCAGAAAAAATCTTAATTTATTGAAAATGTCAAGGCAAAGGGGCCAAACGAGCAGAGTTAAGGAAATTGATTATTAAGCATACTGAAGATGGAAAGTCTGTGCGCGAAATATCGGAGATTGTCAAAAGAAGTCATTCCACTGTTCATGACATCATAAAACGCTACAAAACCAATAATCAGGTGGAAAATAAGCCTAAAAAAGCCCATAACAAGATTTTAACCGAAGCAGATGAGCGATATTTCGTGAGAAATCCCTTCCTTAGCGCTCCAAAGCTAGCTATTATTGCTGAAAATGAATTAGGGAAAAAAGCTAGTCCATAAACAATTAGAAATGTGCTCCATAAGAAAAATCTCAATGGAAGGAAAGCCAGACAAAAGCCTTTCATAAGTAAGCGAAATCAAAAAGTAAGACGTGAATTCGCAAAGGAGTATGAAAACAAGGATTTTTCTTACTGTAAACAAGTATTATTCACTGACGAGAGCAAATTGAATATATTTGAATCAGATGGCAAGCCATATGTTTGGAGAAAATCGAATGAGGAATTGCGTAGAAAAAACTTGAAACCAACTGTGAAGCATGGTGGCGGATCAGTAATGGTCTGGGGATCATTTTCAGCTGCTGGCCAAGGAACTTTGCATTTCATTGAAGGGAGAATGGATCAGAATGCATACCTTGACATTTTAAAAACAAATTAGGCACTATGTGTGCAAAAACTTTCGCTTGGCAATAATTGGAGATTTTATCAGGATAATGATCCCAAGCATAAAGCTTATAGAGTGCGTTCCTGCCTCCTATATAATTGTCCTCACGTCATGGAAACATCACCCCAAAGACCAGACATAAATCCGATCGAGAATTTGTGGGATCATCTTAACAAAAAAGTCCGGGAACACGCTGTTTCAAGTGAAACTGAGTTGAAAAGAATATTATTGCAAGAATGGAACAATATTCAGCCTAATTATTGTGAAAAATTGGTGCAATTTATGTCTAAATGCCTTAAAATGGTTATAAAAAACAAAGGATTACATACAAAATATTAATTCATTTAAAATATTAACTAATTTTAAAAATCTTCTTAGCCGTCCGAGTTTGGCTTGTGCGTTAATTTTTGTTTTGTTTTTTACCATAATTTCTGGTTACAATGTAATAATTTATTTGTTTTGTTATCTGTTTTTAATACTGCAATAAATATATTATTGAAAATGCATTTAATTATTTTGCTAATCATTCTTATTTAAAATTTTAATTAATTAGTAGATTTTCTTTGATGTCCGAGTTTGGCTTGGAGCGACTGTAGTTAGATGTGAAGATCATATACCAAGTCTCATCCATCTAGCGCAAAATGTTTCTGTGTTATCTTTGTCATAGACAGACATTTTTCGAAAGTGTGTTTTCGAATTCAAGAAGGCATAAAACGAGGAGATTCATTAAAATCTCGAGTACGTATTTTTTGACGATTGTAATATTTTCACTAAATTTTGTTTACGAGAGAATAGATATGCCAATTAAAGCATTTTTTTAAAAAGTCTTTCTTGGAAACCAGCGCGAGACAAAATATCGAACTGCTTCAAAATTTAACAAATGAAGAATTTTATTCAATGAACATGCTTTAAAATTGTTTCAGTTTAAATAATAGCAAAGAAAGCATTTTTTTTTTTTTTTTTTCGTTTACTACAATTTTAACAGTTGCGGAATAATATGATTCAACGATTTGAAGAAGCAATATCCTTTTGAATTTCATGATAATAAAAATCATTGCTATAAATTGTGTCCAAACTAATTTCTCAGAAATTATTAAATAAAATTACATTCAATTAAACAATTTTTTTTTTTTTCATTATTTATTTATAACCTTTATTTAGTTATATTATTTTTAACCGTTAAAATAATTTTTATGTGATAATATGATTTGACGTTATGATGAAAACACAAAATAACTTCCCAAAGATCATGCTCCCAACTTCAACGACTTTATGCTGAAGCGTTGCCCAGGTCAAGACTTAATATATAATGATATATTTCATTGGGGAAAAAAATTTCTATAAAAATTATAAAAAGAAAAAATAAACATTATAAAATATATATCCTAAAAAAAAATATTGCAGAAACACTTTTTTTTTTAACCAAAACAAATTTAGCAAGATTAGTCCAACAAATAAAAAAAAAAAATATTCTAATAAATGGGGACATGGAAAAAAAAAAAAAAAACCCGCAAAAGATATCACGATCATTGAAAATTTAAAGTTAATGATACTGGATTTTACTAACGTAACTTCATACCGCAATGAATTACAGTTCAATATAGTACAGTTGAATACCTGTAGCAAGTCGTTCAAGCAATTGCTCCAAAACGACATATTAATGAGAATGATGGTTGAATATTTTAAGTGTTTTTAAAGCAGCATTTTCCATGTTCGATATATCGTTTTGGCGCATCAAATCCATCCTGCTATTTTCATATTTTTTATTGATCAGACCATATCGCATATTCTTCTTTAAAAACACATAAAAGTTTAAACTTATACTTACCAGGCATAACTTAAATTCAAAAAATTAAAAATTAAAATCGCAATGTTTTTTTATTCGCAACAAGTATAGCATAGTACGCATTTCTTAGTGCCCCTTCCATATAACTATTCCAGTATTTTAATAAATGGCAATGCACATTGTGAAAGAAAAAAAGGACGCAAAAAAAAAACGGAAGGGGGGGGGGAATCATTAAGCGTTATCTTAATATGTGCTGAAACCTTGGAATATTTCTTTGAATTTTCCCCCTTTGTTGGTTTTCTTTTTTGATACATCCGGTAAACAAGCCTTTACGACCACGATTTCGAATTCTCATATTTCATCTTGTGGGGAAACAAAACAAAAAGAAAAGCTTTCTTCGTCTTCACGAGAAAATTAAGCTATTTTTAAGGACCTTTTGTAAAAAATAAGCACTTTTAAGGTGTTTAAAAATAGTTTTCAAATATAAGAACTTTTCATGGCGCTATGCATCCTGCACAATCATTTTTTAAATAGAAAAGAATAACAGCGTACAGAAAAGGTCTCTAACTATAAAAAAATTGTCTTACCGCTACTTCTGAAATTTAGCTAAGCCCTTTTTACAAACGTTTTTGTATTCCGAAAATTTAATAAAAAAATCGCTTTTTAACTGATATATATATATATATATATATAATCTTACTTTAGCTTTAAAAAATTAAAATTTAAAAAATTGCAGAAAAATGTGATTATATATTTTGCTAAGAAATGAAAATACTTTAGCAACTTCAAGTTATCGGAAATAATGGAAACAAATTCGAAGTTAAAAAGTGCCAGTTCTATAGTTAGAAGCAAAATGAAAATAAAAAAATTGTTATTTGAAGCATGCTTTAAAGCCAACATAAGACAATATATTGCATTGCTTCAAAATTAAACAAAACTCAAATTATGAATCTTATTCAATGAAATGCTTAAAAATTTTTTAAGGAAATAAAAGCAAAGGAAGCTTTTTACTCTCCTTTTTTTATGACTTTAACAGTGGTAAAATAACGTGATGAGATGATTCAAAGAAGTAGTGACATTATTTTGAATTTCATAATAAAAATGGTTTTCAAAAATAATTTTTTTTGAATGAATGCATTTTTTAAATTAATATTAAAAAAGAAATCTTTAAAATGGCATTAAAATAATTTTTGTGCGATAATATGCTTTGATGTTATGGTGAAACCCTTCAAAATCTTTGGTGAAAACTTTTAACCAAGACTTCGAATTAAAATTTTGAAAAATCCACATTTAGTCAGTCACTAATATTCCAAAATTCATGCTCTTAACTTTTACGATTTATGCTGCACATTGCTCTCTCAATCAGGACAAACCCTTGTGGGTAAAGAGAGATTTCATTTGAAACAAAATTTCTGTAAGTGTTATAAAAAAAAAAGGAGGGGGTGGGGGGAGCAATATTCGTTAAAGAATAATAGAATCTGGACCTTGAAAAATAAAAATTCTGAATATGAAATTGAATAAATTTATTCAACAAACTCCTTCAAAACTGTAATTAAGCTTAAATGAAAACTATTAACGATCAATCACGATTATAAGAGCAGTAAAACAATGAGATTCTATGAATTAAAAGAACCAATATTGTTTTGAATTATGTCCAGGACTAATTTTTCAGAATTATTGAAACTGAAAAGGAAAATATGCATTCATTTAATCAAAACTGGTATAACAGAAAAGCTTTTTTTTGTTAACTTTTAAAATGAAGTAAAAATAATTTTTCTCCTATGATGCTTTGATGTCATGGCAACAAAGCATTAAAATTATTATTTTATTATTACTTTAATTAAACTTCTAAAATTTTGAACTATACATTCTCAGTGGGCCTCTAAAATCCCAAAATAACTTCCCAAATTTTATGCTATGCGTTGCTCTCTCAATCGGGTCAAACCTATATATGTAGAGATTTCATTGGAGGAAGCATTCGATATGAATTATAAAGAGAAAAAGGAAATATCGTTATAAATTATAGCATCTAAACCCTAAAGAAAAAGTTTTTTATTTCATTAAAAATTTTAAATACCAGAATTAGCAATTTTTTTCTTTGGCAAAAACTCATCAATTACAATCGCATTATACTAGATTTTACAGGATCAACTAACATAACTACATAATGTAATTTCAGTAAATTACATTAAAATCAATCTAATAAGTCGTTCAAAGACTCCAAAACAACATATTAAAAGGAATGATGACTGAATGTCTAACATACTAAACAAGCTGCACTGCAAGCATTTATACAGCAGCGTCTAAAATGTCCGATATTTCTCTTTGGAACATCAAACTCATCCTGTTGTATTTTTGTTTTCCATTGATCAGACCATTCTACATATTCTTCTTTAACAAACATAAAAGGTTAAATATATATTTTCTAGGCAAAACTTAAATCCTTCAACATCTCAAACATTATACTTTATATATATTGTAACAAGAATGGCACAGTACATATTTTATTCTGCCCTTTTCAGATAATTATTCTGAATACATAATATACAACTGAAAAAAGATTTCTGATCAGGGCCTTACTTCTAGGGTTTCTGATTCATTCAGTCAAAATTTTATACAAAAATAACCGCGACAATATAAAATTTATGGTAATGTATTTGATAAATTTTAGTCTTTAATTATTTTCTTATTGATGCACTGTATTCAAACATATTTAAAAATAATTTTACTCTTCATAAATCACTGCCATAGAATGAAATCATAATTCCTCACTAATAAAAATGTAAATTTATTTATAAGATTAAAAATATTTTTTCACTATTTAAATAGCATTATCAAATTTATTATGTATTAATATTTGTTTCATCATTAAAAAATTTGTTGAAGATAACAGGTTTTCAATAGTGCAATTTAAACCATTAATATTTTAATTTTTAGGATGGAAAAATTCAAAAGATACTACAATAGTCCAAGTAAATAAAATGAAAAACAAGATTGAATTCTAAAAATTTTAATGTACAATCAATAGACTTCTATATACACTAAAATTTCTTTGTACAGCATTGCACAGAAAATGGCATGTGAACTTGATAAAAAATGCTTTGCAAATACTTCTTGATCTGTATCACAGTATTAGAAAAATAGACTTGGGTATAAAATTTAATTAAAAAATATAAATAAGACACATTAGGTTCTGGAAACAGCACCAGAATAACACAGTAAAAAATTACATGGGAAAGAATTAGTTACAATTTCTCTTTACAAGGTTATGTGTGGGGACACTTGCTTTGAGGCCAAACATCTGAAAATAAACAAAAAGCAATGCAAAATTAAGATTTTAAAATTGCACAAAATCATTCCATTAAGAAATTACTTTATTCCTAATTATTAATTCTCATTTTAGCACAATTTTCTATTTACAGATATTTATACATCAAACATGTTATAACTTTTAAAAAATCATTTATGCTATTGTACTTGTTTCGTGTTGCAATAATAAAAAAACAACTATATAACTTATTTTATTATTAAAGAATAAATGCAAATAAAACATGTTAATTTTGAAGTAACTATTTCACACTTATGGATTTTTACCATCATTTTTAAATATATACTTGGATAACAATTTTTTTTTTTTTTTTTGTCATCTCCTTCAGAACCAACAGTGCATTCTTATGGAACTTGAGAATCATTGACCCTTAAATAAATCTTTGTCTCAAGGGAAAAAGGGAACAATCTCAGAGGAGACCAAGAAAATAAATTCATTGTTTATATGTCAGAACTGGATATTTCAACAATTAATTTTAAATCAAGAGGGATCTATGAATCATTATTGTCTTATGATGACAATAATGGAGATATCAATAGTATTCCTTCATTTGTTTCAAGTGTGTGCGTTTTTTAAATTCCAGCAATGAAAAATACAAAACATTAACCTCATCTTTTGATGATTTTCTACATTTCAGATTCCCTCCGAATTAAAAAACATTCGGGAAAAATTATTCCTGTCTCTAAATATAAGTCAAAAACAAAGGCAAGAAATTTGGTATGTGGTCATTTCACAAAAATTATATATCTGAACTTAATTGGTCAATGAAAATGACCCAAAATGCAACTCATTTCTAAACAATTATATTGCAAAGCACAAAGTATATTATATTAAATTAGTACCTAAAAGTCGGAGAACACCCTCACTGGTTTAAAAAATACATAGATTCTGAAAATATTAAATGATTTAATTCAATTCTGCTGCATGTAAAGAAATTAACAAATCTAAGAAATAAACATATCTATAGGCACCTATTACCCTGATAACATCCTCTCAAATATGACTAACACAGATTAATTAATGAAAGTTGTAGCAGAAAATATTGCTTAATATTACCCACAGACTGCTTAAAAAATTATATATATATATATATATATATATATATATAATTGTGTGTATGTGTGCTATTTCTAGAAAGGTCTATACAGAAATATATCGTTATATTAAATATTTTGCTATATTAAATATATTGTCATATTAAATATTCACAACTACTCAAATCACTAACTACAAAAATCGGTTTTAAACAAATAGTAATACACTAAGAGAAAAAAAATAATGCCGAAAGAAACTATCAGCAATAACCTTCATCTGAACTGAGAATACTATGAATCAGCAGATCTCAGCTCATTAATCTCAGTTACAATACAGCATTTAAAAAAATATATATAAAATTAGTGCCCTATAAGTAATTTTTAATCTCTTAGCTTTGTCTAACTCTTCATTGTATAATTTTCTCTTGGTACTTTTTGTTTCCTTGTAGCGAGATCATTATAAATAACATTCATTAAATACTCAAATTAAAACCCACTATTAAATAGGGTAGACATATTCTTAAGATACAATACCTATAATTCAAACTTACATAATAAAAATTATAAATCTCAGCTCATAGATCTTGACACAATTGAGCATTAAATAAAATTTAACAAAACATGAAGTTTATGATCCCCTAATTAATTTTTATGCATACTTAGCTTTATTTGCACGCATAATAAAAACAAATTGTATGAAATGCCAAAACAGCATTATAGATTTCACTCACTAATTCTTATAATGACACAATTTCCCCAATAAGTCATACTGAAAGTGACATTAATTCATAATAATGAAATACATTTAAAATAGTAAATTGAAAATGGTCTATTCTACCTGATGATTATTACTATATGCATTCTGAAGACCATACAATCTTGTTTTCATATGAAGGTGCACTGTAAGCTCTTGCACACAACAGTCCATAGTGCCTAACATCATCATCAATGTCACTCTGCAGTGAGTAGTAGACTTGAAGAAACAGATCAGAATGTGCTTTCTGAATAGCAGGAAGGTAATCTGAAAAAAATTAATTCATTTTAAAGGAAATTTCTCATAATAAATTACAAATGAAAATTAAATATGAGAGACTGAATTTTAACTGAAATGTCATTACTCTCATGCATAAGCATGAGGTCTTTTTCAACAAATTTCCTCTTTTGCATTAAGATTTCGGAAATTTCTCAAAACCCACAATTATTATTTAGTGTTTTCATGAATAGTCATGGTAAGTAATTAAATTTATCTTAAAATATAAGCACTTTATCAGTACATTTTAAAGGCCCTTTTAGAGAAATTCAAAATTAATACAGAATTTTTGATAACAGAACTACAAATAATGAAATGAATTACGTATTAAGTAAAAAATCTAATATTAAACATAAAATAGCACTAATAACTGCCAAATATGTTTTAAAAATATCGAAGGTAAATTAATTTAAAATAAGTTTTGTTTGAATTTTTTTTATTAAAATCCTTTTATATTTATTTCATCAAATTTCTGCATAGTTCATCACATACATTATTAAGAAAATTTATTATACCACAACATCATTAACATTTCAAATAAAGGTTACAAACATAAATAAACAAAGCTTGACTATAAAAATCATTCTAATTTTTTTTAATATGTACACGGAGATATTCATCTTTAGAAATATTTCATTCATTTCCTCTTCTAATAAAATTACATTTTCCACAAAGACAAAGAATCCAATTACCAGTTTATTTATGCCACTGACAGCTATTTCTTTATCCGTCTATTCCATAAAATATATGCAATATTTTGAATCGGCTGATGTTGACGATATTCTCAATTTTTAAACGTTTAATGCATGGAATCCAACAGACTTTTTATGTAGCCATAGACAATGGGAGGTGGACAAAATATTAATGGTGAATTCTCTCATCAGAAATAATGAATATATATTTAAAACTCTCCAATAATTTTGTTAATTTATTGTCTTCAAATAAAGAATTAAAAAAACATCCAATTTCATTTTTTTGACATTAAAATTCTTGAAATTAAGTAAAGATGATTTCACTATAATCTGTCCACTTCACAAAATAAATCTATGTATTCCATGAGAACAACATCACACTCACCTTCCATCTTTCTGATAAAAGAGCAACACAGAGCATTTTCTCCTCCCACCCCATACTAACTTGACACATTACTGACATTTCTGTTATGATTATTATTTATAATCAAAAAGTGAGGGGATGTTAAAAATGTATTAATATATTTTTTATTTATTTTTAGGATAATAATGTTACTTAAAAAATGTTTTTAACTGTCTCTTTTGCTAATACCAATACCAAGGTTTTTATCCTTAACATTTTTATTTAAGATAATTCTCCTTCAACAATGATCTAGATATAGTATAGTATAAGAGTCTCCTTCCTTCAATTCCTTAAAATGGATATAGAATAGTATCATCAGTCTTTTACTTCCTTTATAATACTTTTGACATTTGAAAAACTTATCAACTAGATATTAATGTACTTCTATGGAAGTATACTCCATTAATTTTAAAGAATTGCAATCCACATCATTAAAAAAAATTATAAATTTCTATAAAAAGTAAAAACAAAAATAGAAGCATATATATTTCTAGTAGTCACCTGTAATTAGCAAGAGTAAAAACAGCTTTCCTCTTGCAACAGGGGTATTTTTTGTTTAAATATTCTTCTAGGAATTAATCTACTTATATTCCTAATAATTACATAGTCAAGAAGGAATTAATAAAAATGTATCTACAAATGAAGGTATATAAAAGGTTTTGACATTAATGTTTCAAATCTCATAATTCATTGTTTGAAGCTTGTTTCCTTCACTAGTGAGTTTTTTAGACAAGATGTCTTTACAGGATTCTGTAATATTTTTACACATTTTGACATATGAATATCTGTTAAGGAAAAAAAAAAAAAAATCAATACCGTTTAAAGTATTTAGCCTTTAAGAACAGCCAATGAACATCTTTATCATTTCCTTTGACAAAAATTGCTTATATGGACAGTTTCCCTAATAAAAAGTTTAAAAATAGTTGCATAATTTTTGTCACAGACAAATAAATTTTGCAAACAGAATCATTGCTACTTATTGCAACAAATTAAAGTGATTTTGACTAGGGATCAGAAAATTTGCCAGTTTCAACTAACACAATATCATCATTTCATATTTCAATGCCTCATTTAACATTAATTGCCTCATTTGTACATCTGATTCTACCGAAATTCTGAAGAACTTCCCCATTTGAAAATTTTATGTAGTTCTCTTTCTTGCTATCAAATTTTAGAGTAACAATATCTGGAGAGAAAAAAGGAAAAATGTCCAATACTCCAAATGGATAGTACTTCATCATGTCTAAATGCATTATTGACAACATATAAGCAACTACTACGAATATTTATTCTTTGCTGAATTTTGTATAATATGTTCTGTCATTCAATAGAAAAGATAAATAAATTTCTAACTTATTAAATGAACCTCCACCAAAACTGATGAAAACTTATTCAAATAGAATTCTGAAAAAATTGTTAAGATAACTTTAATTGCGTAATATCCCATGAAGGCTGAAGCCACATAGATGGTTTCCGTCTCCTTGAGTTTTTGAATCATTCTCAACAGAATGCAAAAATTGATTTACTTCATTTACCAAGATGTGCTGAATGCTGTCAAACATTATACCAGCAACAACAACAAAAAAAAAAAAAAATTAAAATGAGTAAAATATTTAAATAAAACTCTTAATATATTAAGCAATGCCAAATAAAGATAAATAAGACCATTTAATTGGCATAAAAGAAATATTTTTGGTAATCTTGCTGTTTGAGAACATCATCTTGTACCTAATAATCTAGCCACATAATTTTTGATTACAGATATTGGAGGTGTGGGATAGCATTATGCTCAAAAACATTTCTCAGAATTTCCATTAAAACTTTCCACACATTAAAAGCTATTAATTCTTCACCTAAGCATTGTGAAAACAAAAGGAATGGTATGATAATATTATTTTCAACTGCTGAGTCTATAAAATATTTTCTTTTCAGTTATAATAATCTTATTTCATCGTCCCACCCCCCTCTCCAAATAACAAAGAGAGAAAAGATTGGAGTTTAACATCATTCTCATATTAATATCCTTTCATTGGCACAAATTACTTTTCTTTATTCTGCTAAAAAGAAAATGTATATTTCTCTTAATTTTTCAAAAAAAAAAAATCAAGTTTTTTTAAGCATTTTGAGTGCAACAGCTTGAAACTCCAAAATTTTCAAAGACCACTAAATTCTAATGAAACCATAAAACGAGCTGAACTTCTCTCTCAAAGATACCATTTATTTAACCTTTTAATTCAATGTTTACATTAACAGATTAATATTGCTACTTATTTGAAAATGAAATGATTAAAATTTTACATTACTATCTTCAATAGTTATTGACTAATAAGAGAAACACTTTGTCCTCTCTTATTTATTTATAAATTGCTCTTGGAAACATTTTTTCTAAAAACCTTATAAATTAGACAAAAAAATAAACATTTGAAAAATTCCTTCAAATATGTTAAAATATATCAAACTCACCCAAGGGAAGAAGTGTGAGAGCAATACAGCGAGATACTGCTAACCTAACATTGGGAACAACATCCCAAGCTAAGGAAAACAGCCTCGGTACTATTTCAGTTACATATGTATCTACAGGCAGAGATCTTTGTTTGGCTAACTGTTCACACACAAGTACATATCTAAAAATGAATGTATTCAATATTATTATATTTCTAATAAATTAATAGTAAACAAAGAAAAGTAAACTAAATATTAAGACAAAAGAAACAGTATTTGAGTTTAAATTTAAAGGATAGCTTTTCATTTAAATTGTCACCTTTCTTTTTATTAAATTATGAAACAGATGCATCTACTATCATTTGTCTTCCAATGAGATTTGCTTTTCAATTGTAAAATTAAATGAGAACTACTAATGACTTCAAACTTAGCAAATTTTGAATTATATATATATATTTAACTTCCACATGAATTGTCATGAACAGAATTTACATAAAATTATATTTTGCCACTACGGACATGTATATAATAAATAAAAAATTTTAAAAAAATACTAATCATGAATACAAAAATGCTGCAATAAAACAATATTCTCAAGCAGAAAATAAGCATTCCATATTAAGCAAACTGCAACAACAGAGAATACTTCTAGTAGTGATCCCTTAGCCAAAGTGATCACTACATCCAAACGGCCAGCACAACTAAAACACCTTAAAACAATACAATTCTGCAGGAATGCAAAGATAACAGAAAGAACAAATTGATAAATTTCATATATTCATACGTTTTAATTTTTTAAAAATCGAGACAATGTACACAATTGTAAAGAAGCCATACAAATTTCATTTTTTTAAGCTTTCTTAAATAGTGTTATCAAGACCAACATTATTTAATTATTAAGCATTCACTGGGCTGAGTGTTCATATGAATATTTCTGCATATTATTCGAATGGTCTTCAAGTTCTTAGTCTACTGACAAAGAAATAGTCAATTCACATGTCTCTTTCCTTTAAGAAATCAAAGCTTCAAATGCATGTTCCATGTTTTAATATTTCTCACATTGTTTTAATTTATGCATCAAATCATCATTCTTCCAGATTACAGGTTCAATATCACTCTTGTATTTCATCAAGGAATTAAGACTTAGTCTGGGAACTCTTCATACTTTTTTATAGGAAAGCATTTTGCCTTCAAACTCAAAGCCCAATGTTCATTATTGTGAAACTGAAAATATTCTCTGATCACAAATGTTAACAGAATCAATAGAACCACTCTAGTAAAAATAACAACAACAAATTATGTACACTTTTATTATATTGTTAAATAAATGTTCACTAACGTTTGCCTTTGATTCCATTTATGAGCTTGTCTATAGGTGATGTCCAGCTTTGACAGTAAAGGCATTTTCACACTGTCCAATATATGCTTCACTATATTAGCCATCTAGAAAAGAATGGAGAGAATCGTCAGAAAAACTGTAGTTATAGATCATAATATGTTTGCGAAATTCCCTTATTATAAGTATAAAAAATTTCCGCAAAATTATTTTTTTTAATGTAAATGATTTGCATATACACATTTGAAAAGATATTTTTATTTTTTAGTTCAGTTTTTATATCTTTTCAAATGTGTATATGCAAATTATTTACATTTTTAAAAAATAATTTTGCAGAAATTTTTTATACTTATAATAAGGGAATTTTGCAACTGATTTTTCACTAGATATCTACCTATTTGAGCAGCAAGAAAAATTGATTTCAAGATTATTAATATTTTTTCAATGAATTACAGGCTAAAAAGTGAAAAGGGATATATTAATCCAAAATTAAAATGTGTACACAAATTAAAATGTGTTCTTGCTCATTTTTAATTAAATATAACCTTGCATCTAATATATTCTGAAATTATATAACTGAGAAATAAAAATTATGTGTAGTAATGTAAAAAAGATATTTATCTTTTAAATAAATGCTCAAAACCAGATAATCACTTTTAAATTAAATCTATTTAAATAACATATGATGTAATATATAAAAAAAGAATGAGAAACATTAAGCTGATAAAGGTAAAGAAACATCCATACATTTTGCAATTTCTTAATTTTTTAAAAATAAAAATGTTTAATTTCAGTTAGAATTGTAAAAACCTGAAAATAGAAATTAAGATAAACAAGTCATTTGGTTTTCAATTCTTTCTGGATTTTTAGTTTGCAATTTAAATGTCACTCTAAGGTTTTCTAATTATCAGATGAATCACTTAAACTATTTTTATGCCACCTTCTCTTTAATTATAAATAAATGCACATTTTTTTAAAATCTTTGTTTTCTCAGTTGATATTTTCTTGGTTCATTTAATCTAGTTTATCATTCTTTTATCCCGTTTTCTCATCAAGATTCCAATCATATGTCACATATGTAAATTTTGCTGCTTTCTCAGATGTCAAATCTCCCCTCCCATGAATCCCAGATTTAAAGTTCTCTCAGTTGCAGCAGATATAAAAAAATATGCTTAAAATCTTTTAAAACACACAAAGGCTCAAACTATAATGATGATGCTTTGCAAATTCTTTCCACAAAATAGTGGACTCAACAATATGTTTTCTAATATTTCTACCCTAAGCTTTCCGACAACATTTTTTCCTGCGAACAGCAATCTCACTTTAGCTGAACAGTTTAATTTCAGAAAAGAAAAGTAAATCGTCATAAAGGTTCAATGACTCTAAATTGCTTCTTGTGTCGTTAAATTTAAAATCCTATTCTGAGATAATCTCTTATTCATTCCTTGATTGGCTCTTATATCTGACTTTTCCCCTATTTTTCGAACTTCATATTTAACATTACAGCCAGACATGATCTCTTCCATCAATATACATAATAGTTTTGCAATGCAATATTTATTTCTTTTACTTCCCCCTTTTTAAATTTTATTTATCCTATTTTTCTTTTTCCACTTTATTCACAATATAATATTTCATATAAATTTTTCAGCACTCAACATTTTTCTACATAACTACACCTACTTGGTATTTCCTCTTTCAACGTTGCTATGCCCAGAAATGAAAAGGCTTGGATACTTTGCAGATTACACCTTACCTTATCCATACAAAATCCTTTCTTTTTCTTAAATTTGTTGTGAATTGTTAAAAAGACTGATAAATATCCTAATAAAATATTTCCAAATTTGTGAAACCATTTATTATGTATATATATAGTTATGTGATACAGAACAAATATTATATAATGTAATATTTTTAATCTAATATAAATCTTAATTCCTAAATTTTTATCTTAAATTAACCCATATTAACTTCATTCTAAAATGTTTTCTTATTTCCCGATCCAATTCCAACTTTACATATAATTTATTCAGCATGCACTCTTTAAAACTGCTGAAGTCAGCAAGTTCTTATGCACCAAGTGGATAGAAATCCTCAAGGTTTACTACATTTTTTTAAAGATACCTAAATTTCCCTATCCTAAATCGACACGTCAAAGAAATGCCTATCAAAATCTCATAGTAAAAACCACTAAAGGGAAAATTTCGGTCTTCTTTGCTCTTCTGCACTTGTATTGTGATGTAAACGGACACAAGTTTCATCATTGCTTCTGGTACAAAATATCCCCCCAGATAAAATAGATCGAAATTTTAAAATTTATATATATATATATATATATATATATATATATA
>JAPMOR010023663.1:1179728-1202658 GCA_026543865.1 Argiope aurantia
ACACACACACACACACACACACACACACACACACACACACACACACACACACACTAATAATATTAACATGTTACAAGCAAATTGATCGGCTTTATTTAAAGCTTGCAAACAACAAGAGTTGTATGCATATAGAATTACTATACATAAGTAAATTAAATTTCAGAAATAGTTTTAAATACTCTAAATTCTAAACTAAATTAAATCTTCATTTGGAGAATAAATAAAAATGTTGTTGCTTTGATAGTAAAAAATATAAATATTTAAATGAATTTAAATTTATTATATATATATATTATCATGCACATAAACCATATATCAAAACAATTATGAAAATTAAATATATTGTAAAAACTAGAAAAGCACTTACAAACTCTGCTGCAGCTAACCTAACAGCAAATACTCTGTCTTGCAATAGAGTCAAGGCCACAGGTAAGAAATATTTTTCAACATTATATGGATTACATAATTTCAAAGTTGCAGAGAGTTGCCTAGGGAAAAAAATTGTTCTCAACTACATACAAAACAATATTAGATTCCAATTATTATTTTTTCTTTTTAAGTTGGTGAAAATTACATATCACATGCAAACCCAGCAGATTTTTCCACTAAATCCTTCCAATTTCTAAATTAAGAATTTACATTTCAACAATAATCAGGTACTCTGCCTCAGTCTTCTCATTTTATGTCAATGTTTGCAATCCCATATGCATAACTCTTTCAATGAACTCTTACAAACATGAAAATAATGCATCACTTTGTTACTATTAGTTACAAGCTATTTTACTTAATACTCATAATATAAAAATACATGGCTAAAAGAATTGGTTATTTTTAGATAATAACTAAAAGAATTATCCAACAAGTACAGCAAATTTTAAGCGCATTTTTGAAGAGAGAAATAAATTTATAAAATAAAAAACTTTTCAATAAATATGAATTTAAATATATGATTTTAGAATACCGATTTCAATAGAAAACTTACAATAAATCCAGTTTTAAGATAAATGAGGAAGCTTCCATTACAAACAAAACATTGAATTTCTAAATTTTTCAAATGAATATTCTTTATTAAGAAAGAACAAATAATCACACAGAAATAACTTTCCCAGTTATTATAGTAAAACTTCTGGATTTACATTTTTTCACAATTTAATAACATAAAATCAACTTTAAGTCTACTTCTTATTCAATTGTTAAATGGTATCTGACATTTGAATCAGGCTTACTCAGCAACACAGCATCGAAACCTCCATTTCATGCTATCTGCATCATCCAGGAAATCTTCAATGTGAACGAAGAACTGATACCTCTCTTCAGATGGAACATGCTGCAATCAGGAATTTCTCATCAGACACAGAAAAGTGTAAAAAAGGTTAAGAGCAAAATATACCAACCACATAAATCTAAATTTTATGTTATATTTGTTTGGAGTATAAAAAAAGCTTCCAGTCACTCACTCTGTCTGATTTCCACAAAGAAACTGATCTGTTCCAAGACCATTAAGAATGAATTCAGAATTAAATGCCTAATTTGAATCATCATTAATAATCACAAAAAGAAGGGGGTGTGGAAACCATCTAATATAATTCATTTCCATTTACATCTTATATCATATAAAGATAAAATACAATTATGAAACTTAGAAGAGAATGTACTAATGTTCTTATACTGTACATTGCATTTTCTATTAATATCTTTATACATACATATTAACTAAAAACATACTATTCCAAACCAGAAGGAATTTTTCATCCCTGACTTCTTCGTATACTGACTCAATATGACACATTTGGTGATTTTCAAAATTCATGTTCAATTTTTCATCTTCCCACCAACTAATAGGTTTGAAAATTTAACACAGACCTATGATTTTAATCCCAAGACTCATTCCCAATTCCACTTATGATAGTTATTTCATGTTAGTTATTACCTTCACCAATACTTTTGGATTCTAATGGTGGCTTGTTATTCAATTTGGACCAAAATTTGATGATAAATAAAATGCTAATTTTCACCTATCTAGCTTTTTGCATTTTTGAGCTATAAGATTCATATGACACACACACAGGTAGAATTCTTGTTAATAGATTTCATCCAAAACTTTATAAAAATCTACAATTATGATTTAAAAACCAAATTGACATTTCTTTTTTAACTGTATTTACTCATCAATTGAGAATTCCAAAAATAGGAACCCCATTGTTAAACAATGTACAACAACCATACTCTTTCCTCTTGGAATTTTTGCATACAAGAAATAGAGAGATTGAGGTTGATCATCTTTTCATCCGTTCTATTGTGAAATATTCATCCCTATGCAATATAGAAAATACTGCACTAATTAAATAATTGTACAAAGGGACACAATTTGTACTTTTGATTCATCAAATCTAATGAAAAATAATAAAGAGCAATTGTATAGCACAGTGACATATAATACCTAACTTACCTGCAGAAAGTCTGGTATTTGCAAGACCACACTCTGCCGCACTTCATCAACATCTGTCAAAAACTCAAGGAATTTTGGTAATAAATCTTCCATTATTATGTCGTGGCCAAGCATGTTTGCCAACTGAGGTAGAGAAGAGGCAATTGCACATCGATTTCTCCATTCTGAGAAACTCTGCAAAACATACTAAATAAATCTGCTATCTAAAATTTAAGAAAGAAAATAAGAAGTTGATACAGTATATTTTATATCTTGTATGTATAGGATAAGCATTAACTCCTTCCTTGATTTACCATAAATTAACAAGAAATGATGTTTAGAAACAGCAATGGCCTTACGCATCCCTGCTTTTTTCTTTTCTTTTTTTTAATCATTGAATAGATGGCACACTTAGCAATGCAATGAATCAAAACATTTTTTTAGCAAAAAGTCATTCATAAAAAAAAAAAAAGGCATTTTGTGGTTTTTTCATATTTTTTGAGTTACAAAAAGGGGTGCAATATAATTTGCTAAGGTTATTGATCTTATTACCAATCTCCAATCTTAATATGACAATTACATATTAAGATAATATGACAATATAAACATGTACCTTACATAAGAATAACATTTTTCATATTTATATATTGCTAATACAGGAAAACATGTTCGTTTTGTATTTTAGTCTACTTTTCACCTGAGAAATACAAAATACATAATATCAGTGAATTTCATAATAATAGGGAGGACGCAATGACAGAACACCATTTCCCTTTGAATTTCCTAGACTTTTCATTGTTAATTCCAGGTTTTTTAAGAAATTTCCATGTATCTAATATGTTCTTAACAGTTAGTGAGAAAATTCCATACTTTTTTTTATTAAAATCAATGTAAAATATAATTTAATACTAACAAAAAACATTATTTCAACTTATTCAGTTTTACATAAGCTTCAATTGTAACACTTTTTCTTTTTTAACAGTATTAGAAGGTACATGCTCATCAAAACCAACTTTTAGTCGACTAGTCATATCTCAGAACTGCTGATCAGAATTACTCACGAAAGGTGCAGTACAAAAGCACATATCTATTGGCACAGCATTTAAGAATATGATTTGTTTCCTTCCAATGGGTTCTCTCCTATTCATACTGTTTACCAACACAGTAATAGATGGGGAATAATAATTCAACAGGAAAAAAATCATTTACAAATACAAAATGAAATCACTGCATCAAATTAAAAATCATTCAAATACATCAAAATTGCATTAACTTTTAGCTTTTACTGCTAAATTTTAAAAAGGAAAATGTTTTATAGGCATAAAGTTTAAAAAAAAGAATGTATAAATTTTCTTAAATTTTATATAAATTAAAACACGCAAGAAAAATGCAGCTTCATGTTTTTAAATTTTTGGGACAAAAACTGCAAGAAGTGTTTTCCTATAATGTAACAAAAAATTAATTTCTTGCCCTTAATATTATTTAAAAATTATGGAGGATTTTGTTTAATTAATCGGAACTTTTAATTAAAAGAAAATATTCCCAAATACATACAGTCCATGCTGTCTATTAAACTCTATCCACATGAAGAATTTATAAAAAAATCATATTAATATTTAAAAATTAAGAAAAAAAGTTAAGAAAATAATACCATCCAATACTTCATAATTGAACAAATATCTCCCAGAAACGGAAAAAAATTGTCATAAAATAGTTATTTAATTACAATAAATTGTTCAGAAATTATAATAATGGTTCCATATTTTACATCCAGTTTAAAACAGTTTTAATTATTAATGTCCAAAATTCAGTTTTGTTTTTGATAAGCAGCACTTCATATTCGAGAGAAAAAGAGTTTAGACATATATGGGAGGGGTGCATGTGTGTGTGTCTCTATATTTGTGTATATATTTCTTTTTAAACAAAAAAGATAATAAGAGCAATAGAGTTGGTCCTTATCTAGGCTGCCTTTACACACAGAGAGTAAGAAAAATTATTTTAACTAATTATGTGGATCACTTGACATCATGAAGGGGGGAGGGGAGGGGGGGGGAGAGAACAATATATATTAATTTAACCAATTTTGCTTTACCCCTTTTTTTTACTGATGAATGAGCAAATTACAATACTGTCAAATTATCACTGCAATATTATAAATATTGCAAGAAAACAGGAAAAATATAAAAATGTCAGATATAGAATATAAATTAAGGCAAATGATAAATTAGTTAATAGATACAAACAGCAAGAATGATTAAGAATCAGAACATTATAAACTAGATGTACAACAGTTGTTCATCAGAAATGAAGGAATTTCTCAAACATAGCACTGATGATGCTATCACACATGAAATTTCGATCATTCAGACATTTAGATTTAAATCTTCCCCAACCGAATGAGGCATGAGCAGAAATATGGAAGGTCTTTGTCTATCAGTAAATGATTGATTTCCATTAGATGCCAAATACCAGCGAATTGTCATGTTTGTATTACTGATTTAAGAGTTAATTAAAAAATTCATTTTAGAGTACATTTACCCGATCTTCCGAAATTCCCTGATAATTCCTGGTTTTCCAAGGATGGCTGACCACCCAAAAAAAATATTTTTGTTATGTTAAGCAACATATAAATATTTGCTTCTTTTCAAACATTATTCTTTTCAGCTCTAAACTTAATCTGCCATAAAGTTCACTAATTATGGTAGATTAATATGATTACCATTCTGCTCAGTACAACGGTCATTAAAAACCAGTTTCATTACCTTCAGCTAACTGCAGCAAAATGTTTATTTTACAGATATGATACATAAATCTCTTCTATGCCTATTAAAATTTATTATTACCTGTACATTTTTAGTAACTCTTTGGAATGTTGCTCGAAGGCATGGCCAATACTTTCTTCCTAAAGTGTAAGTAACAGCTGGGAAGCTAAATGCACAAGCAGCATTCAACTGATCATCCTTTATAGATTTGGACATCAAAGCTTCAAAGTATTTCATTAGAATCTCATTGGGTACAATATCCTAAGAGAAAAAAAACAAATACAAAATATATTGTCATTAACAGATACTATTCATTTCTATAAAAACAAGCTGCATTCAAAAGAACAGACAGGAGGAAAAGGAGGGGAAATACTGCAACTACAGATTAATCAATATTTTAAAAAGAATCATTGAATTTCTGAAATGCTATGGATAAAATTTACACGTAACACAACCAAATAGTCTAGATTTTTTTAAAACAAAAAACATTTAATCAAATTTTTGCTTGCTTCCTGATGTTTTAGTTTTAAAGTTTCAGACACTTTCCAAGATTTTATTATTTTTGGGACCACTTTTGTGGATAAAAAATAGTTACTAACCTGATTAGCAAGCAAATCGTTAGGTGCATTTGTACTAACACTCCTTCTCCTCTTGTGGAAACAAGAATGCGCATTTTGTTCACCTGTAAAAAATTGATTTCATGGAATTTTAATGATTTAAGAATCATTTGAAATATAAAAGAGGACAGAATAAATTTTTTTGCATAAAAGGCCTTTCTACCTCACTGTCCCTCTCTCCCCTCTAATATATGAACACAATCACTGAAAATGAAACCTTGCCTTTTCTTATTATTCCAACAAATTCAGTGAAAAATTTAATTCATCCAAAAATCCAGCTTAGAAATAAAAGTCAAATCCAAAAATGAATGCAGATATCGAAAAAATAATTTTAAGCTTTTAAATTAAAATCTATAGTAGATTTATTACATGCAATCATTCATAAGAACTGATGAATGTCATGGAATAAAAAAACTAATTTCAATAGCTAATTGTAATAAATGAAAACTATCAATAAACAGCATTTAATATTAAAAGAAAACATTTCAACAAACACTTTTAAAAGAAGTATATTATATAATACTTCAAACACAACTATTGTATTTAATATATTCAATAATATTTTTAAAACAATGTATTTTTATACTTTTTTGAGAAAGTCACCAAATAAATAAGTTAGATGTATTAACTAATGAAATCATTAAATTAGGCAGATTTAGACAAGTTCCACTAGAATAAAAAAATAAATAAATAAAAATTAAAACCCAAGATTTCAAATAAATCAAGGTATGTACACTACTAGCACAATTTTAACATGACAGATTGGATGGATATTATTTCTGTTTGATTTCCCCAATATTTCCAGTACAACACGAAAGAATATGAAAATCGTATTTCAAAACTGTTAGTCACAGATATACTAATGAAAGATAATAAACAAAATAATATGTACATTGGCAGAATGCTTAAGAGTGAAACAATTTGTTATTTACCCATATCCAAATCAGAACCAAAACAATTTATCTGAAATAAATCATTTATAAACACATGATAAAAAAAATAGCTGATTAAAAATGTTAAGAATAATACGATGGGCTTTTAAAAGATGTATAAAAATCAGTGAAATTATTCAGTGAATATTTCACCAATATATTTTTTTTAACTCTATCAAAAATATATAAAAATATTTTTTTAGAAATGGAGGGAGTGGAAGAATGAAAAGCAAAATATTGACCCATTTACATTATACATAGAAATGTTAAAAAACTGGTTTTTATCACCAAATTTTTTTAATGCATTAAAAAATATTTTGAAAGAATAAATTTTAAAAAATAGCAAGAATGAATTTTTTTAAGTTTATGAAATGAGTTTAATCTACATCTCCATCAAAATTAAAAAGAATAATGTTATATGTTTTTAATATTTATTATATATATATATATATATATATATATATATATATATATATATATATAGTTTAATCTAATCCAACATATTTATTACTAAAAAATTCAAAAATATTTTGTTTAACATGTAATTTTAAAATTACATAGAATTAAAAAAACATTAAAAGAAAATAATAGAAATAATGCCCATGCAGTAAATAAAACATCATAATTTAGAAAAAGACTCATATTCATAATGATTCTTAGTACTCAGAAAGAAGAGGATGCACAAAATGAACAAAATAATGCTAAGAGAAAATAAGGTAACATCATTATTCAACAAAAAAATCTTCAGGATATGGAAAAATAAATTAATCATTGCATAATACATATTGGCAATAAAATAGTTCTGAATATAAAACTTGACCATTCCCCATTTTGAAGAATTAACTTAAAATATTTAACATACAAATTTAATACTACATTTTTCATAGTACAGGCTTGATGTTTGAGAAGAAAATAATTTAAATAAAATTATTGATGCTATTTTCTTCTTATTCTTAATCTTTAAAAAAGAGCCATTAAAGCTAAAAATCATTTCAGTAATGGGAAGCTTAGTTATGGAACTCTTTTTCAGAATGCAGAAGCAAAACTATTTCCCTAATAAATTTCCTGGAGAGAGAAAGTAGTAATTAATATTTTTTCTCCATTGCAGTATGTCAATGTAAAGAACTTTATATCCCTAAATTATTTTGATTCCAAGCACAAATGCCAAAAGAAGTCTCAATCATAGATCATAAGAGCATTGAAATGCTACAAATTATATAAGAAATTAATAATTTTAAAAAAATATTGATAAACATAACCAGTAATGAGCTAAACGGTTGCACCTGCACTTCAGAAATGAAAGGAACTTCTCAAAATACATTGCTAATGACTACATATCCACAATTTTGCTTCCTCAGAAATACTAAAACACGTGCAGAAATACAGGCAAACTCCATTTGGTTTGGTCAATAAATGGTTTACATTAGTCACCAAAAATGCTTCATTTGATAAACAAATTTAGAGTTTGATTAAAAATTAATAAACAAATACTTAAACATAATTTTGGAATAAATTTCCCAAGCTTATCCTTTATTTCCTAATTATTCACAATTTTCCCGATTAATTGACTACTTAACATATATATGTGCAAACACAAATTTTTAAATATTTAAATTAGAATGACAAAAAGGTAAGTATTTAATTCAGTAAAAATAGTTAAAAAATGATTAAATTATAAAAATTATCAAATTGATTTCACTACTAACTGAAAATGAAGCAACTTACAGTGTTTTATTTATAAAAAATGTTGTAATGTGTATTTATAGCTGAATTAAAATACGTGCAGAAACAGAAGTGTGAAAAATTGTCAAAAATAAAGAAAATACTACACTTACACAAATCTTCTGTTTTAAATGTCAAAATTGATTCTTTGAAAGATGAAGTTACAATCTCAGCGTCATCTTCTAATGAGTTATATTTTGAGTCACTGAAAAACAAGAAAAGAGTTTTTGCAGAAAATTGCAGAATAATTAATATAGTTTTATAATACTAACAAAAAAAATTATTCAAAATAAAGACATATAGTGCATAAATATTGAATGCCAATTTTCACTAAACTTAAACATTACAAACTATATAAAAATCTCACTCTCCCTACCCCAACAAACTTTAAATGGGCAATTCTTGAACTTATTGGAATTTAATTTATTTCATGTACATTGGAAACGGTTCTTATCTTGACCATAGGACATCTGATTCAAGAAATTATTTTAATGTAGTATTAAAAACTTAATTTCAAATTTTGATTATAATTTTATTTGTAATATATATTAAAAGATTAATCAAACTAAATTTCAGGAGATCCTAATATTTTTAACAATAAATTATAAATGAAAAGAATAGTAATGAGCAAATAGAATAGGAAATTTCTTTTTATGTTGCTAATAAAACCTTATAACTTTGATTAATTGTAGTACATATATATATATATATATAAATTTTTTTTCATGTATCTTGGAAACGGCTCAAACAATTTGGATTATGATTATTATTATTATTTTAGATAAGGTTTTGCTTTTTAAGTTTATCTATATTGTATCCTGAAAACGGCTCAAACAATTTAGATTATTATTATTATTATTATTTTAGATAAGGTTTTGCTTTTTAAGTTTATCTATATGTCTTTACTAAAGAAACACGATTTTACACAAAAAAATTTTTTTTTTCATAACTAACTATTAGAATAAGTATATTAACTTCTGCTACGAAAAGTGAGCATTCAGAACAGAATGAATGATGCACGACTTGCAGGTGCTCCCCTCTTTTGACTTTATTTTTTGACATGCATTTATATTTAATATTTTTGCCATCACGAATGATGCATGACTTGAGGGTGCTCGGTCCGAATTACTCTTTTGCTTTATTTTCTGACTTATGCATTTATATTTCATATTTTTGCTTTTTAAATTCATCAGGTGTTTTTCCCTGAAAAAACATGTTTATACACACACACACACAAAAAAAATTTAATAACCAACCATTAAAGCCATTTTCCATTTGTTCTTATGCTGACAATGTCATATAGCACAACCTCAGACCCAAGTGAAAGTTCAAAAATATAATTAATGCATAGATAAACTGTAAAATGAATACTGTAATATAGCAAATTATTTGGAATAACATGTTAAATTAAGTGCATTAATTATTTTTTTTTATTTATTTAAATGACCAATTCATATGTAGGGAAGACTGAAAAATGTTCATATGTAAACAGTATACGATTCTTATCTAAATATTTCCTCCAATAAACAGGACCCTACAAAAAAAAAAAAAAAAAATTGTCGAGCAAAGCTAGATTTTCCATATATTATATATATATAAGCTAACAGTAAGAAAATAAAATGGTATAAGGCATCTCGGAGAGGACATAATAAACATTTTCCCAAATTATTTTAATATTTGAATAAGTATAATTGCTCCATAATTCAATAATAACTTAAAACAATGAACTACCCATTTAAAATTCAAACATTTTAATAAGTCATTTAAGAATCGAAACATTCTTTTTTGGAAGCTGACATATGACAGATGTAGATTAGAAGTTCTATTTCTAGTACATTCTTTCTCGTAAGTTTCTAAAAGCAAAAACAGTATTATCTCAATTCAATCAAAAAATAAATAAAATAAGAAAACTTCAGCTATCAAAGATAAATTTATTTTCACAAATTTGAGAAAAAAATTTTATATTTTAAGCTTACTAGTTGACATTTGCACATTACTTATCAATGAATAGTTAATAGTTTTTGCAAACTTAGAACATACACAGCTGAACTTCATAAAATGATGAACAGTGACAAAGATATTAAAACATTAACATAGAGAAGTAAAATATGTAATAAAAAATTATACAATAAAGCAAATACATAGTTAAAAAATGCTTCAGTGATATGAAATACTGAAGAATTATTACATAAAAATATTTAAAAATTAATCAATCTCAAAAATAATAAAATTCCAATGCCTGATTTAATTTAAGAAATAAAACTAACTTGCACATTAAGGTGCTATCTTTTTTTTTTAAAAAAAGTATAAATTTTGCAAGTATAAATTTTGCAAGAACTAAATCTACTTTATAACTTCAGTTCTTTTTCTTTCTTTCTTTAAGAATATGTATTTATATAGTGAATGTGAATGCTTCCTGCAATTAAATTAGGATTTTGAACTTTTATCTTAAAATATAAATAACCCACTTATCCCTGGATTTATAGAATACTAGTTACTAATAAAAGGTCTAAAAATATGAATAAGAGCAGGTTTTAGAATTAAAAAGGTACTTCAAAGGAACAGCAAAGGTAAATTTGAGAATCTATAAAACTTTAGGCCATACAGTTTTTCTGTTATAAGATTTATCCTTCCACTACATTAGGTTACATATATCGTACTTTTATGTGCTTTTAAGAAACGCTTTTGACTTGAGAAATTTAATACCAAAAAATAATTTTAAAAAAAATGCAAATGTAAAAAATAAGCAATGAATCACACCTGTAATTTACTTTTGGATATTGGAGTTCTTCCAGGAAAAGTTCCATGTAGGAAGGGGCTTCTTGACTATCTTGTGCACCGGATTGAGCAGGACTATTTTTTGTCGATTCTTCATTAATGTTCACATCAACGTCAGGTAATGGTTCTCTCCAGAATTGGAAATTATTAAAGGCACTTTCATCATCACTACTAGAATTATCTTTGGTTGCAACAATGACAGAAGCATGTAGACATGAATGGATTACTGTACTCACATCACTTAATTCCTTATTATTACTTTTTATTGAGTTAGACATTTTCAAGGAATCCACTACAGTATTTTCTTTTGATGTAGTGCTATGATCAGAAACATCTTCCTTATGATCAATATGCAAATTATCAAGATTTTCGGCTATAGGACCAATTATATTAAATTCCATTTGCTTACTCTCATCAACTTTTACACAGTTCAATTTACCATTTTCACACACAAAACCAGTTCGATTTGGATCAGCAAAAGAGCATATAAATGCACCTAAAGATTGATAAGCAGCAAGTCGGACCTATGGAATATAAATATACAAATGAAAGAAAATCCAATTTTTCCAGTATTGTTAATGAACTGTTTCATTTACTTAGCAAGAATTGATACAGTTCGTGAATTTAAAGAAATATGCAATATGAAAGCCAACACCTCAACCCAGACACGAAGCAATACAAAATATTCTGTTCTGAAATTGAATCTCCCCATTCTATTGGATTACAAATATTGAAAAAGAAATAGAGAATAGAAAAAGAATTAAAAAAATAAATACTATGTAAGGAAAAAAAGTTACCAAGACAAAACAAAGAATATGAAGATGTTAAAAATCAAATTAAAACCGAAATCAAATGAAACTACTAGGTTTTTAAATTGGATATAAAATTAAAATTTTAGTAACAGGAGTATATAGCAAATTTAATCTTAGTCATTGTGTTTTTGAGTTACAGTATGAAAATGAACTGACCGATAAATAGTTTAATCCCTAGATGTATTTTTGTTATCTACCCTTTCAATTCTAAATCTGCATACCTGAACATAAGCAAGTTGTTAACAAACTAAAAAGGGGATGTAAAAGAGAAAATTTATAAATAATTGTATGCAACAAAAATTTAAAATCGGAATGAACTTTCGACAAATTTTTACAGAAAAATCCTATTAAGCAGAAAGAAGGTTTGAGACAAGTTTCATGAGTGCTGTATAAGATTTTTGGATTAATAAAAGATATATTCTCATGTAATAAAAATAGTGTGTGTTGCCATGCCATTTGGAATAAAAACACTTAAAGCATTTTGAATCATTTTCATTAATTTGTTTTCAAGATGCTACTTACATTGCTTAACTTAGCATAATTCTTTTTTAATAACTGACAACTTAGTAATGACAAAGCTATGTTTTTTAAAGTTTTGATGAAGCATTTGGTAAAATCTATAACTAATCAAAATATAAAGATTTTTAAGTTAAAAGTGAATTCAAATTTTCATTAAAAACTAGCAGCCCAAAAGAGAATTTTTTTACCAAGAAAATAAATATATTCCATACATTATTTAAGCAATGTCTATGACTTGTCACAAACAACTATAATTTTAATTTTATAATATTCATTTAATAGTAACAATTTTACAGCTTTAATAACAGTACTAGTATACTGCTACAAAGTATTCTACAAAATTAAATTTTAAAATCAATAATTTCACACAAAAGGTGCGAAAACTTCATTTTACACATTTCGAATGCAAACTGTAAATTTTTTCTTTTAAACAATTCTGTATTTATGTTTTTAAAAAAATATTAAATTATTATCATATGATGATTATCAGGGGATATTATATATCATAAAATAAATTCAACATTTTGAAAGTTATTTGCTATATGCTTTTCTTCCAATCATTGGTATAAAACTTTTAATGAAGGACAAGAGGACATAGTGGTAGGGGGGGAAGGGGGGACATAAGGGAGCTGCTATAAGAAGATGGCATGCAGGACAATTGCAGACCATCAGTGTCTAAATAACTAAGTGTCCATATCAAATATTATTTTGAACAAGAGAATGTAAATTAGAGAAAACGTTCATCATTAATTGGGGTGGATTTAAATATCAACGTCTCTTAATTTTACTATTCCCTACAGTCGATTAGAAATGTGATAATTGTAGTATTTATTAACATTAATTATGCTTATAATAAAAGAGCTTATGCTTATATAAAGCATTTATTATGGAAATACAAAAATGTAAGTGAAGTTAAAATATTTGGCAATTCATTTAAGATAATAAAATTCTTATATTAAAAAAAAAATCATGAAAATATTTTCACCAGTTGTGTGAAAATGTGTAATAGCATGTACTGTACAAATGTTAAATTATAAAAATCAAATATCTGCACTGCAAAAATCACACTCACAGAATTTGAAGAGTCATCTAATAATTTCAGTAATGTTGCAGATAAAACTTCTTTTCTTGTTTTGAGAGAAGCTGCATTTGCTACTTCAACAAACACATTAGCACAAGCTTTTCTTACACCCCATGCCACATCCTTACACAAATCAAGAAATGCTGGAAGCTATAACGGAAAAGTAAAAAATTACCTCAAAGTAAAAACTTAGAAATTACAATATTTTTGGATCACTACAAAAAAAACTATTGTTTAAAAGTATTTACACTATGAATATATAATATGTCAAATAAGTAAAACATGTTAAACTCTTAGGGTGGATTTAAAATGACAAAAATATGTTCAATGTCACTGCAACTATAACAGTATCAGTGACTGACAGACCAATGAAGCTAACATGCATTCAAAAGTGCAATTTTTTGTAACACCTATTTTTATCTTTTGTCTCCAAAGGACAATTTCTCTTTGTACATGGAATGCATACATAAACCTCTGTATTTTTAAAGAGTAGGATGTTTATAATAATGCATAGCTTTTATACTGAAAACATGTTTTACTTAATTTTAAACGCATATTCCTTAAATTTCTATACTTGCACAATATCTTCTATTATAAACAAATTATTATTATTATTATTTTGCTTTGGTAAATGTTCAAAAAAAATTAAGAAAAAACGTATTAATTACAAAAAAATTATTACATTTTGAATTAACTAATTACCAGTTCATTTAGATGGATACCTCATTTCTGAAAATGTTGATATTGGCAAAGAAACATAATATGACAAAAAAAAATTGTATTTGATTTTTATTATGTAACAACAATTGGCATGGCTAAGATGGAAAGTAGATTTCCTCTGCAATAGGCTCACAATATTTAAAATTTTAGTTCCCAATTTATAAAGCTAAGATCTAAATCATTCTGGAATGGTTACAATCATAACATTGGCAAAATTGCCCTGTTATGTGCCAAGTGATTTTTTTAATACACACACTATGTATATATAAATTGTATGTATATATCAGAAATTATATTTATCATTTTTTATTTTATTTTTGCTACTATGCAAAAATTAAAAAATGTTTGGGTTTTAGCATCAGTTCTGTTGCATTTAGCATAACATTCATACATATAACACATACATCCTTTTTTATTATTATTTCAGAATGCCTTGAATTTGATTTGTTATGGTAAGAAAACGTTATTTATCAGAAAAGGAAAGTCTTGCATTATGAATAAAGCAATTAGTGGCACAGGTCAATGATGATTAATGGTCTAAAATATTAGAAATTAAGAGGTTGAGGGAATGTGATATGGATATTATATCAAAATCTGAGTTTACTGTGTGTCTACCTTCTACTTATTTTGTATTTTAATGTTAAATTCTTTAATATTCATTTTAAAGATTATTAATATATTTTGTTCATTAAAATTTCAGAATAATTTGAATAGGACTTCTGAAAATTATTTCACAATGTAAATGAGTTTTTAAAGTATATTATAATATAAATTGAAAGAAAAAGATTACTAAATGTTAATGCTAATTTTAATATAAATGTCAGCAAAACTAATAATCTAAACAGGTAACAAAAATTACGAGACTTTATTTTTTATATATTTATTTACGACTTAGCAACACAAAAACCTTATCCTATGGGATGATTCCTTGGTCCCGAGTAAGCGTCTAGAATTGACCCCCTATCCCGAAAGGGTTAAATATTGAGAAATCTGATACCATAAAAAAAAACATAGTCAAAAAAATCGGCAGATCTAAAGTGTGATTATCTTTTTTAATAAAAATAAACGCTTGAATAAAAACTGAGTACTTTTCAGGCTCTTATATAAGAACCTAAAAAAATAAGCAGTTTTTAGATAATTTTAAAGATATTACACCTCCTGAATTTTGTTACTCCATTTAATATCTAATAATTGATTTAAAAATGCCAATCTAATTTTGTTGCATTAAATCAAAAAAGTTCTAATATAAATTTTTCTTATAAGCCTCCAATGGAATAAATATTCTCAAATTATGCATATACATAATCATTATTCCTATAAACACATCTAATTACTCATATAATTAATAATGCTAGATTTCTAATTTCTATTCATGCCAGGAGCAGTAAAATAAGTGATGAACAATAATGCTAAAAAAAAATGCAACAATGGAAATTAAAAAATAAAGAAAACCATTTAGACATTTATAATGGCATTCTGCAATTTGTGTTCCATGCCTCTGCAAAGTAAATATCATATAATCTTTCTCAATCAAACAAAACATTGTAGATGAACACCGAGCTAAATGTGAAGCATAGAAGAAAAATGAATTACATTTATCAGTGAATAAAATGTTACACTTTTTATATACTTGCAAAATTAAGTGATATAGCATTTCATATTTGTTTATGAATAAATAGCAATGATGATAAGAATAATATACACTGATTGATATGAGGGGGGGGGGGATTAAAAGCAGTCAATATTTCCTCCCTTTATCAGTAACATATTTTAATGCTAAAATTATTATTTCTTGTTAATAATAAAATTATATTGAATTTTTTCTTTCTTTCACTCGTACAAATTTCCATTTTAATACTTGCTATAATGGTGACTCTAGCTCAGATGTAATTTAATCCTCTTAACTGCTAAACCTGCTATGAATGTTCTATATTAACGAGTTGTTTTAGGACCAATCTTTGCTTCAAACGAGAGGAGCAGGATCTATATCAAGTTATCGCTACGGATGTTCTAGTTCCTAATTCTGAATTCCTCATTAGAAAAAGAAACTAATAAAAAAATGGCTCATAGAATGTATGCAGGGGCCGTTTAATAGTAAGAGAATTAAATACAACTTTTAATGTTCGTAAATATTTCTTTGTGGAAAAGAATCCAATTTATATCAAAAAAATTTCATTGTAAATATTTGTCATGCTTGAAGAATAATAAAATGTAGATTGTAATTTAAACATATTTTTAAAGGGTCATATAAATAAAATAACATAATTAAAACCATCCACAGAATATCTAAATTTTACATATCTAAATATGGAAACATGTCTTAAAACAAAAAAGAAGGCATATCTTCATATGTAATTCTTGTATATTAACCAAAATTTGTATTTTGGATATTATTTCTAGAATACAAATTTATGGATAAATTCCAAGGGAATTGACTGCATTGCATAAGGGCAACAGTTCAAAGTTCGTATAATTTTAAGTATGTAGACAAACCCCTACAAACATTAAAGGCCCAGCAAGTAATATATGTTACTAGTTTTAAAATATTGTTACTTTTCATATAAAATGATTGATGTGGCTAGATTTTTCCCCGCTTTGTCATCTGTACCTGCTAAATATTAGAATAATAGCTTTGTTTTTCCTATGTCTGTACATGCTAAACATAGGTTAAAAGAAATCATAGCTTAAACAGAAAATTACTTACTAAAGAGGTTTCAGTGATCTCAAGCCCAGCTACTTTACACAAAGTTCCAAACCTCATAGCACAAACCTAAGAGTTATCAATACATAAAAAGTTTTAAAAATCTGAAAAATTACCAAATATCAATTATGTCTGACTATATAATAAATTAATTTAAAATACATTATAAAATAATCATAAAATCCATTTCTCAAATTCACCAGAATGTACAAGGTCGAATCAACATCATTTTATAACAAAATTGAACTTGCAACCTAAGATTTTAATGAAATTTGACACATATGTACCATTTAAGAATGCAAAAGATAGCAATTTCATCCAACATATATTGACTAAATTTTGATTACAACTATATAAAGTTATTTAATAGTCCAAAAACAATCAACAGAAAATACTGATAAGTGCTACTCTTTTATTATTATTGGCCAAAGCACATGGAAAAGGGCCGACATTTAGCATTGGTTTACATAAACGATATGAAAATCCAAATAAAAACTCATGATACTTTTTGAAAGAGCAATTAAAAATATTAATTCAGGCTTTGCCTAATCAAACCCAAGAAGAATATAATGAATCGGAATTGTTCTTGAAAAGTAACTACAATCAAACATTGTAGATCCAAGAAACACAGCAATACCATGCAATCATTTCCAAAATTATTAGTGATATATTTTTCAGATCATTTGTAGGTGTAAGAAAAGGAAGTGTCAAAATCTCCAGATACACTAGACATAGGCTGATTATGTGAAACTGATGGTGTGGGTACGTTTTCAGAAAAATGAAGAATTTGACCATGTAAAAATTATTTTTCTTCAATCATATCTGGGATATCTGAATCATCCCCATATGCAAAAACAATGATATTCTGAAGGTAACAGTATTGGATGTTCTCCCAAAGTGATTTTCTGATTTTTAATGGAAGAAGTTATGTTTTATTTGAGAAGGAATATGCTAAACAAATGTTACTTTTTCACACATATAATTGATAAATATATCCTAAAATTAAATAAAAAGTTTTTACTTACTCTTAACTATAAATTCATTCAGATTTGTGCTTATAATTTTCAGAACAGTGAAAAATTAGTAATCTTGTGTTATCCAAAGAGATACAAAATATAAATGAAAATAATCACCCTACAGGTTTAATTTTTATAACAATTAACACATCATAATACCAAATTTACATTTATTGAGGTGATTTAAAACAACATTAACTATTCATGACATGAATTTTAATAATTTCAAATATGTATTTTTTTTAAATGTTCTTAAAGTTTTTCTTTTAGATCTCAAAAAAGTAATTTGTACATTACTCTGAAATATATTTACACTACAGAGAAAAAACATGAAAATTACAGTAAAATGACATCTCTCCCAAATCTACAGCTTGCAATTCAAAACGTCTTCAATGGCAATTCATAAAATTTCCTATAAATGGTTTTCAAACAAATTCTTAAAAATTTACATAGTTATTAAAAAATCCAAATGACATATCTGGATGAAATTCAGTATTTTTCGAAGTACAAACATAAGACCTGTGCCAAATTTTATGAAAATTTGAGATGGTGAAGTTAACATAATAGCAATGGGAGGAAAAATCATAATTAATGTAATTACGAATTTCAGGATTCTGGCACATTCGAAAATGAATGAAAAATTTGTCATAAATAATAAAAAAAACCAGTTAAAAATAAAACAAGCATAAAGAACTTACTGTTCTAATACCCATGACTTTATCACAACACAGAGATATATAAGGGTCTAAAAAGAATTTGATAGTTAAGTTGTTCTCCACTAAGGGTATCATCAGACTCATGACCTGTAAATTTAAAAATATCAAATTTAGAAAATGAAACAAATAAATAAGTTTCACTGTATGCAATTTACAAATAATTAAATTCAAATAATAAATAAATCACAAAAAGGAAGAATTTTTTAAGCACAATGTAAAATGCTTATAACACAGAACATATATCATTAGATGTAAAACAGTTTCAAATCGAGCACTTCCAAGAACAAACATTAAATCATTTCGCACAATATATAAAACTAATAAATTCTTTTTTCACTTCAAGACAAAGAAATTACACAACAAAAAGATTTGCAAAAATATCAAGGTTATCATTAATTCATATCATAATAAAATTAAATATAAAATAAGAACAATTCATGCATGCACAGTCTTAAATATCAGAAACAGCAAAATGCAATAGCATGATATTATTGCATGATATTAAACAATTTAAGCATATTTGCACTAAGTTGTTGGCTTGTAGATTAAGTATGTATTCATCCTATAATTACATTCAATTTTTCATCATCTTTCCCTTGTCCTATAATTTATAACAGGGTGATATTAAGCACTTTTAAAGCACCTTAGGCCAAAAAAATTAAGCACTTTTTACATCATGTATACATAAAACTCCATATATTCTAAGAATTGTATATTTTCAAATTTATAACAATGTATTGCTTTACTGCAAAAAAAGTTTAAATTTAAATGCACATTTTTTAAAATTAATTTTAAATATATATTACTATTTATTTCTGCAATACTACAGAAGCACATCCTGTTTTATAGAACTTTTGGTTTTCACAAAAACAAAAATAGATGGAAAAAACTAAAATAGATTTAAAAAAATTAAGTCAACTTTTATCACATTAACAATAAATATTTGGAAACGTTTTCAATATTTCTTAAGATTAATTAATTACTAGTTAATTCAGATAAATACATCATTTCTTAAAATGTTGGCACTGATAGAGAAGCGTATGAATTATTAAAAATTTAACCAAAAAGCATATAACTAAAAATTTTGTATTTGATTTTTATATGTGCAGCAACAAACATCCGACAAGGCTAGGGTGGAAAATATTAATTTTCTCCAATGCTAACTTTCAATACATAGCAAGTTACCTTTATAAATCTGCAAACAATATTTTCTAAGAGTTAAAAAGCCTTCCAGGGTAGATATCATCATACGGTTGACCCAACAGCCAAAAATTGACAATAGAACAATGCCATATCCTCAATGTGTTTTTATTTGTATAATTAAAAAAAAAACAGAAAAGAATAATAGTGTTTAGAACTGTTCAGCCTATCAAAAATTATCCCTACACACATCTGAAGTTTTAATGTTTGACAATTCAAAAATTTAATGAAATTCTGTTTTTAATATCTATATACAAAAATAAATGAAAAAAATTTATGTTAACTTTAAAAAAATAACAGAAAAACTAGATTATATATTTTGTGAAGAAATGAAAATGATTTCATAATTTCTAACTCTTACAAGTATTACAATAAAATTCAGGAAATTAAAAAGCCCAAGATCTATAGTTAGGATAAAAATGAAATAACAAAATGACAGTACATTTTTTAAAAAGCATTTTTTTGAAGCTAATATAAAATAATATATCTCATTGACTTAAAATTTAACAACCAACTCCAAAAGTAGAGAATCTTGTTCAGTGATTCAGTGAACTGTTTTAGTTTTGAATTTTAAATTACAACAAAGAAAGCCGGGTTGTTTTTTTTAATCACAACATTAACACATTTAACTGATAATTTTAATGCCTTTAGATATTAGTTAATGATATTAGTTAAAATGTTCTTACAATAAAAATCATTGTCAAAAAATGTGGCAAAAATTAATTTTCCAAATATCACTAACATTTTTAAAAATGCAATCATTTAAACAAAACTGGTATATTTGAAAAGTCACCTTTTTATACTTTTATTTTGTGCAATAATAAGCTTTAATGTTATGGCACAAACATGTTAAAATTCTGCTTTTTAATGAAACATCTGATTAAAATTATGAAAAATCTCTTCTTATAGTAGGCTATTAACTAATACCAAAGAGGCAAGTTTCTATTAAATTTCATGTTCCTAACTTCAAAGGTTTGTACAGAATGTTACTTTGTCAATCAGGAAAAATCTCTATATATAGAGAGATATTATTGTATATTTATGTATAGAGAATACATAGGCAAAATAGATAAATAAAGATATTTTTGAAAAATCAACTTTTACCTTAAATCAAATTTTACAAGATATTTTTCCATTAACAAATCTTAGCTAATAATACAGAGTACACATTCAGAATCTCTCCCTATCAGTTTTGGTTAGGTACTAACTATGGCGATATATGACCTATCATAAGAATCATATTTAGTAAAAATTCTAATTACAATTTTGTAAAAATCTTGCAAACTGCCATACTTCAAATTTGTCTCTGTTACAACTAGCTCTGCCTTCCCTATTCAAAACTTCTCTCAAGTTGCATAATTTGCAATCAGTATAATCTAAGCTACTTAAACTTCCTCATTTTGTTAATTCACTTGTAATTAATTTTCTTAAATGTTTAAATTATCCCATTTTTGCAATTTCTAATCAGAGAGCCTAGAGACTATGCGTCATTGAGTTATCAAGTATGAAATTAATATTTTATAGAAATCATACTGTACTGAACAACCAACATATTACCATGCAGTATAACTAAAAACAGCAATGTGAAAGGCATTAAAAATAAATATTTTAATATGTAATTTATTTCAACAGACAATGGAACTTATTAAAATCATTTGAAAAATTTTATCTTATTTATCTCATATAATAAATATTTAAACATTTATGATTTAACAATACAGATTCATTTAACACGAATTCCCACCTATGAAAAGAGTTGTGAAGTGTAATATCTACAAAATATTCAATATAAACGCCTTACAAACTGCATGGATTGCAATGATAAAGAAAGTTAGTACAAATTGTTACAATCACTCAAAATACGCTCTTAAATTATGAAAAAGAAATAAATGAAGAATAAATAAATAATTTTAAAAAGTTCACTTTTTCCATCTGAAGGCGATATAATCTAGTGGCTCCGCTCATCAAAGCTGGCTGTGATATGAATTGTGTTCATAACAAATCGCAGCCACTCTGATGGGCAGAAACACCAACTTCCAGGAGAGATGCCTAGAGACAAAAGGTGCACTGAAGTAAGTTCACACTCATCAAAGCAGCTGTGATATGAGTCATTCAAACCATACAACAACTACTTTGTGAGTGTGAAATCACCGATCCAAACAGCATTAAAAAAAAAAACCTAAAACACTCAAAAACAGGATAAAAGAGATCGATTTAAAAAAAAATCAGATATGAATACATATTTCAATTAAAAAGTGATTGAACATAATAATAATAATTAAATAAAGTAAATGTAAACATTTTCAGGTGATCATGATAAGACTTTTTCAACATTTTGAGAAACAACTACTAAGTACTATTTTAAAATAATTCAGATATGCATTCAAACATATTTCAAAACATTTAATTTATACAGCAAGAAATAATTATAAAATTTGTCGACAGTTCATTTATGTTTTACAGCATTATTATAAAATTAATTTTTTTTTAATGTAAACAAAATATTTTTGTGATCATGAGTATTACTACCATTGCTCCTGTTTTTGCAAAAAAAAAAAAAAAAAAAACTTAATAAATAATAAAATATTAATTTAAAAAATTATTAATTAAGATCAGCAAGACTTTATATAGCAGACAGCAGCATTTTCTTCAATCTTTCATTTATTGCATCATATTTTAAAGTTTGAACATGAATAGAATCTGACAGGAAAAACAGTTTATAAAATATTAAGAATTTTGGTAAGTTCAAAAAATTCAATTACCACTGAAATGATTGCTAAATGACTCAAGAGGAGTTTTCTAATCCAAAAGAAAATATCTATTTAAGTTACAAAATATTTCAGTTTACAGCATTCTAATTTCAATAAAATATTTCAGTCTACAGCATTCTAATTTCAATAAAATATTTCAGTCTACAGCATTCTAA
>JAPMOR010023663.1:1203058-1225066 GCA_026543865.1 Argiope aurantia
GGGTAGGTCTAGGAATTGCGAATCAAATGTGGCTGTGATATGCTGTATCATAAGACATTTCACAGTCCATTTGACTGCAACTCTCAAGACAAATCAACAAACAGACATCTGCTGGAGGGCTATAAAGTCTTTTCCGTCAAAGACAAGGTAGTGAGATGGCAAGAAATTTTTACATCTCACTACCCATGTCTTTCAAGGAACAGCTCTTCCCACAATGTTTTGACTTCAATAACTCTGCAAACCTGGAAGAAAACTTTGCAAGATAAGTTGAATCCACTAATAAACATACCGTAACATCTTCTATCCTTAGTTCATCATGGTTATTCGCACACATAGCTAATTGGGCAACTAAAGGGCAAATCCATTCTGACAGTTGCACTGAAAAGGGAGGGGGGAAAATGTGATTAGGGACATTTTATAAATTGTACAGAAAAAGAATGCAAGCAAACATTAGAAATTAAATTATAACTGCAGAAAGAGTAACTGTAACTCTGGCTATGTAAAAAACTACCATGAAATAGTCGGTTAATTTCAAATTTAGGATGCTAGTGTGATAGAAATGCCTATCAATGAAATATGAATTTATAAGCAATATCAGTAATAAAGAAAAATGAATATTTAAAATGCTTATCTTATAGATTCATCTCATAAAGTTAGTTCCTATATCTGTTCTCAAAAAAAAAAAAAAAATCGTATTTAGTTTGAATAATCAGCAACATTCTGATACAAATTATGGATTTCTAATTTATCCTTCAAATATTAAATTTTAATCTAAAATATATGCATTAGCAAGTGCTGGAGAAAGAAAGTTTCTTAAATGTAAAAAGAATAGCTCTAAAAATAATGTAGTAAATACCCAACTTTTCAAAGAATTAACCTGAAAATATTTAGAAGAATTGTTTTCAGGTCTTTTTGACAACTATAATTCTTCCTTTATCTTTCACTTCAACGAGAATAAACAATATTTCATATTCAGCACAGTACCAAAACTTTTAATGTTCAATAATGTTCAGCATTTTTTTTAAAATCACATTACTAATCTTAAAATGCTTGCTCCAAAACAAAATTAGTTAATGAGTACAATTCACATCTAAAAATTATGATTTTGAAAAAATAAAAAAATCTAGAATTATGGTATATTTAGATTGCTACCAACTTATATTCAGCTTTTAATGCTCATAATAACTGCTTCAAATATCTTGTTAATGAGTATTCTTCATGTTAATGAGTATTCTTCATTAAAAGAACAATTAGAGTATTAAAATTTGTACTTCTAAAAATATTAATTTATTGCTTTTTACTTTCATATCGAAATAATAATTTTTATGAACACAAAAATATTGCATTTTACTACTATTCTGTAGCACAGGCATAATCCATGCTGTCTACTTTATATGTTCCAATTTACAAAAGATGCAAAATACATAAAAGAAAAGGAATATAATGAATCCAAAACCTACTTACATTGTCCTATTAAGTTATTTTCCAATAAAACAAGAAGTGCTGTTTGTGCCAATTTCCTTACCTATAAAAAAGAATTTTTAGAATAAGTAATGAGAAAGCATAACTCTAATATTTTAAATCCGTTTCCATGGCGATTAGATTATCACATTAACAATCAAATTTAACTATTCAAAATAAAAATTAACACTCTATATAAAAAATGATGTCAAAACTCATCTCTTAAAATTTACTATTGATATCATTTTCCTTTTTTTTCCTGCAGACATTCAAGATTTCTTCTCATCTATTATTAGTCAAATTCTCTTTCATAGAATTGAGAAAAAATGACACATTTGAAACAATTTGTTATAATTATAATGTTTAATACAGATTTAAGACTAAATATATTTTAACTGAAGCTTATATAAAGAGAGCAATTATAAGAATTATTAATACATGGTTATTTACTATAGTTGACTTAAGTTTGCATCAGTAAAACCTCAAAACTTAAAAAAAACTTACTGATATGTAGTTGTCATTTAGAAGTTTTACTGTATAAGGCACTAGTTGCTGTGAGATAACTAGCTTCAATTCAGGATGATTCTGACAAAAGAGTGCTATGGATGGAATATGCTGTACTAATTCAGATCTAACCATACTTTCTATAGAAAAGAGACATGTTTAGATGATTAAATAACTTGTTAATGTCCAACATAATTAAAACTGAAATTTCATTTACACATATCCTCACAATTTTGTTATAAAGACCAATAATATAAGAGTGAAATGAAATTCTGATTTCTTAATAGAAAAATCATTTTTGTATTATTTTTACAAACCTATTTTAAATTTCTTTTAAAAAATAAAATATTTAAAAAAAAAGAATACTGCTGATTTTCAAATATATTGAGTATGACAGAAGCACTTTGATGTCAAAATTTTGGTTAACAAAATGCTTTATGCCAGTTGAAGAGTAGGAGGAACATACATCACTTCGGAGAAAAAGGAAATATAGAAACAACAAAATGCATTTAATTCAGCCTTACAACAGTATGCTACGCATCAACAATTTAAAAAACTGCAGCATGTGTTTGAATTGAAACATTAAATGTTACATTAATTAATATGATGAGTATCTCCTAGAACATATCCACACATTCATCAACAGAGCTTCTAATGCCATGATCTGATAAGAGATTAAGTTACTAAAGGGTGATTGCAACTGAATTCCTTTTCCAAAAGAATTAAAACAACTAGCCTATTCTAATAATTTTTAATACTTCAGAATCTTAACACTATAAATACAATTTATGAATAAACAAATTTCAAAATAATCTGATTAATGAAGAAATAGGTTTACATTTCTAAACATAATATATTCCTAATTATCTACAAAACTGAATGAAGGTTACAAAATGTTTTTATATATAAAATTTGAATCAACACGATAACACTTATGCAAAATTTATTTACATTACAATAAATACACACACTTACAGTTATGATAGAGATAGTTTATTTTTAAAATGCATGCACATGTATTTTTTGAGTGGGTTAAAACACTATTTTAGGAGAGACAGGTATTGGTTTTCATAAGAACATTAAAAAAAAGGATAAACAATATTTTATGGTTTATAAAACAGAGCTTATATTGTATTACCACATTTCACAAAATTACTTTTCCAGTTGATAACATTTATAACCTTTTCTGGGTTAAGGATAAAGTTTAAACCCCACTTTCTTTGAAAAATGTTTTTCCTTGCCTACAGTTATTCAATTTAACGAGTACAGTTTCTTTTCACATATTTTTACTTTTCAAATATTAAAATAGGGTTTTTTTTAAGAATACAAGATAATGGAAATGGGTAACCTAAGAAAATGCTTAGTTAATTCAAAGAATTTCAGTATGTAAAATAGCCTAATCTCTTACAAAAGCAATGAGAATAAACTTTTGTTCTAAAGATTCACACACATTTTTGCTATTGAACAATCTGTACACGGAGCAATCAGGTTATCAATGCTCAAACATGTTTTACATTTAATTAAATTCTTACAGACATAAATGACATTTAAATAGTAGTTATTTTATTTATTTATTTATTTTTGTGAATAGGAATAAGGATGATTAAATTTTAAAATTCCCAATTTCATAATTTAAAGAATCCAAAACTATGGCAATATTCAGACCACAATTACATTTAATTTTTATTTCTTTTAAAATTTAATTATAATCTTAAAATCAAAAATTTCAATAAATACATATTATTAAATAAAGACGACAAAAAAAATGTTATGAGAGAACTATAGAAAGCGTAATATTTAAAAAGCTGCCATCATCATGCATAAAAAAAAGTCATTAAAAAACATTCAATGTCTTAACGTTCCATGCTTTTTAAACAGAAAATGATTAATAAGTAATAATTCTTCCAAAAAAACATGTATAAAAGATTATTATGCATGTGCAACACAGATAAATATATATTTAAGTAATTAGAATTTGCTTGCAAAATGCTATGTTCTAAATACAAATAAAATGCATGTATATTCAGAGATTTTGGAATAAAGAACTATAAAATTTGTAGTTGCATGTTTCACAATATAATATGTAATTAGCTTAACAATACTTTTATGATTGAATAAACTTAGAATGACTGCAATTCCATTTCAAAATCCAACCAAATTATACGTATTTAAACCAATTTAAGTCAGATTATTGTGATATATATAATATATATTTTTTCACATATTTCCTTGCATTATAAAATACAAACATTAAAAAATGTAGATATTTAAAAAAATTACGCGAGTTTTTCTTTATATAATTTAACAGAGTTCTTTCATTTCTCAAGTGATTAAAAAGGGTACGTTTAACTTTTTTTTTTTTTTTTTTTTTTTTTTTTTAAGCTAAAGGAAGGAGCAATTCAGAAAATTACGGCATTTACTCTTCAAATTTCAGAGATATGCACTGAGGATAACTTTTGTCTTTTCAGATGCATTTTGTATCCTTTCATTTCTTTTGAAAGCCTCCTGGCACATGCATTAAAGAGAATTTGAGAGCCAACAATGAAATTTCATATCTCAAATAAAGATATTACTGGCCAGGCCAGATGGTTTGAGGCAAGGGATTATTTTTTAATGAGACTACATATTACTTTTAATTTAGAGACTACATATTAATTTATTTTCAGGTAACACAGTAACCAACTTTCATTTCTAGGAAATTATTATTTTATAACTTCTAATTTCAAAATCCAGTTAAAAAATTAAAATATTAATTTCAGAAATAATTTTTAAAAAAATATTTTTCTAAAAACCAGTACTGCTGCAAACAACATTAGTTATAACACAAAATGGAAGTTCACTAATTAAAAAAAAAGGTTAATAAAACTGTGATTGCATAATAAACAATTCAAATGTAAAATAACACAATGTATAAATTTTGGATGCCCAGGAAATAATATCATTTCCTTATTCAGTATATGAGTAATCTTATACACAAACAGAAATGGTATTATTTTTTTAAATACATAAAAGTAGAAAGTAACTTCTAAAATCTTTACTAATAATAAAAAGTGCTTATGTGTGTGTCTGTGCAAAAAAACATACTTTGTAGAAAGTCAGAATGTGCTCACAAGGGCAATTTCTTAAGTAAAATTTCGGCATTCTCCCACAACAACTTCTAAAAAATTGCAACCCAATGATAATTTTTGCATAATTTAAAAATTCAAAAAACTCTTTTCATTAATACCAATTTTTAAGAAATAAATCTATTTTCAATAATTTTTTTTAAATCTAAATGATTTTATAATATACCTTATTTCAGAAGAAACACTCAAATTGTTTTTATTGCAAGTACTAATACTTCATAGTGACTTTTTTTCTTCCATTGTTAATGATCGAGATATTAAGTGATTGTTTTTCTTACTATAATGTAGGTTTCAATATAAGTCATGTTTAAAATAAAATCTTTGAACTTTTACTGTCATTACTTCAGAAAAAAAAAAAAAAAAGTTTGTCCATTTTTAAAAACTGCTGCTCTTTCCTGTACTATAATTGGATGAAATAATATACAGACAAAGAAATTTAAAGAATGCATTGCGTAAAGAGCAGCAAGGTGTGATATTTCTAAAATAGTACAAGTTAGTATGTAAATATATCAAAGGAAGATAGAATCCAAGGAAGTCAATATATATAAGCTAGTTACTTTTAAATTATTTGGTTTCATACTTCAAGGCAAACTGATAAATATTTGACTTGAGAGCAAAACAAACAATTGTGGAAGATTTTTGAAATATACAAATCTTTGAATATTCAATCCTCTCAGAACTGATTGCACATACAATAACTTGATGTTGTATGCACAAACCATGAAATGGTATATTTTAATTTCATTGAGATTTTTTATATTTTGAAAATATGAGTATCATAGTAGAATCATTCAGCATCTTATTTTCAGCAAAAATCTATGTAAAAAAATTAGTGGTCATTCATATACATAAAAATTCATCTGAAAAAAACAAATTTGCTTTTCATATGTTGATACACATATAACATATGCAATTTCTTCCCTTAAAATTTAGAAGTTTTGTTTTTAATATCTCTAGCCCTAAAGAAGCAAACTCACTCACTATTCTCTGTTTCTTTTGCAAATTTCAAAGAAAGAAAAACCTGTCTCCATAGTGGGGATAGATTAATTTAAACTCTATTCTATTCTTCAAGTGAGATCTCCATTCTGCACGGACAAGAAATCTACAAAACTATGCTATTTACAAAACAAGCCAGGCTAATACTATGCAATGCCAATGTTGGGTGCAGCAGCATCTCTAGATTAACAAGAGGTTTATTAACTCTATCATTACTAGCCCAGACTAACTATAAACTACAAGGCAACTACTGACTTCACGAATCAAAAAAGTAAAAACTTTAAATGCAAAATCACTTCATGTACAAATCAAAGTGTATCTCTTTTATCAATAGAAATTTCTTCATAAAATTTGTTTAAATACTGAACATAAATAGGAATGACAATTGGTTGAAATATCGATTTAGTTTCCCGTAATTTTATTCTGTAAATGACAAAACTACACATTTCTTTTCTTTCTTTATTTAAAAAATCAAAACGTATATAAAAAGCATTTTAATAAAAGAAACTCTGGTTTTATCATGTTTACATTTTTTTTTTCATAATGCAATTTTTAAACATATGCAAATACAGTCAGTCCATCTCCACGAGAGCAATAAGTCAGTAGTAATAAATCTATTACAAATTTGATGACTCAATGTAATTAAAATGGTAAGATTCCAAAAAATATTCAAGGATATTGACTAGTTTTTCAAAACTTTTAAATTTAAGTCTTACCTTCATCTTCACTCAATTTACACATAACAGAAATAATGGACTGATATTCTTCTTTGTTAGAACCAGCTTTCTGAAGCGAGTCCAGTATTTTCTTAGCAGCCAATTGCCTATTAATAAGAAAATAACAGAAGTTAGCGAACATTAAATATAATCAGGATTCATACTAGCAAATACACCGAACTAAAAATTTAATGTTTATATAAGAAGGCAAAACCATACAACCAATAAAACTTATTAATTGAAAATTCTTATTCATACTAATTAGTGGAAGTCCAAATTTTATCTCTCCTTGAATATATAACAAGCCTATTATTAAAATGAAACACACAACTAGAAGACAGTTTAGTTTATTTTTATTCAAATTAAAATTTAAAAAAGGAAATACTCAATTAACTAGTTAAATTTCAAGTCTTTGATTGTTTGTTTGTTTTTTGCCATTTATTTTTCAATTTTATTTACTCTTTTTTAATACACTTCTTCCTCTCATAAACTGTACATGCTGTTTCCCTCATGCTATCCAATACAATTATTAAAAAATGCAATGAAAATATTCAATTCTGCAAATAAAATTTGAACTTATAAAAAGTGAACTACATTGTTTATTCATTTAATAAATTTCTAAAAACCTGCATTAGAACTTAGAATTTTTAATTGTTGATTTTTTTTAATTATTTGTTTAATCTTATATATATTTCAAAATCAATTTTTTCATATTTTTTATCCTAGTTATGCAATTTAAAAATCAGAATAAATCAATTTTTTTTACCTTCTTAACTAAGACAAGTCCCATTATATTAAAAACTGCAAAGAGATTAAAGTAATGCAAATGTACTACTAATTACAGAAGTAAATTTCCTGTAAAGCTTTAAAGTAATTACTGACCCTACAAAAAAAAATATCAAATAAATGAAAAATACACAATTTAAAAATATAACTGATGTGGACTTCAAGTATCAACAGAACAACTAAAAAAATCTTTTGGCAATTTCATTAATATGCCTGTGGACAAAATATATTTTTATTCCCCTAAATCTATTGTTCAAATAATTTAACTCAAAACTGATGTTTAATTCATTTTATTCTTCAAATCAGACCAAAAATTGTATTCTTCTGGGGAGAAAAAAAATATTGTTGGGCTATTCTTTGTCTGAATATCCCCCCCCTCAAAGTGGTGCAAAAAATATAGGATAATTATTTATTAAAGAGGATAAATATTTTCTAACCACTCTTTTTCCAATGAAAGATTTTTTTTTTCCTATATTACTATACTAATTGAAATGTTCTCATTCAATATTAATATCAATAGTAGTTGGGTAGTTTTATTAATTCAACATTATTCGGGTAACTTTTATCTGTGAAGAGAAAAATTGAATCTTATACTAAAAGAACAGTATTTCATATTTCTACATAAATTATTGAATCACATAAAATACTAATCTTTATGCACTAGTTTTATTTTTGCTATGGCAACAAAATGCATTATAAACTTTCTGAGAGGAGCTTAGTTACAACTAAATAAGAGTAAATTTTAATTCTAATTTATTCTCTGACCCTTTGAATATATTGATCTACACAATATTAAAATGTTGGATTCCCTATTAACATATTAAAAAACATTGAAATCAAATCAAATTTATTATAATAAGTTACAAATCAAAGCCTATTTTTATATCTGAATTACATGAACTAAAATATGTTGGCACGCCAACTCATCAGACTAAGGAAGAATAATTTTTTTTTAATTCGAACCTTTTTTAATTTCTTAAAATTTTTAATACTTTAGATTTGAACTATATTATTTTATTTATAAGAATTATTATACAATGGTTCTAATCAAAATGCTTAATGCAATTTGCTAATTCATATCCTTCAATGTTGCTTACCCAGTCATCAATAGCTCTCTTTACTGCTATATTCCATATAATACAGTATCAACTAAGTACTAAAGAATTTTTTTCAAAGAATTTTTAATAATTTAAATAATTATTTTCACATTTAACATACATTTATTATTGATTAATTATCTAAGTTATATATTAAAAAAAAGCAGGATTTTGTGGATCAAATTACTTGTTTGACATTTACATTTTCTTTCATTAAATAGCAAGAACTTATGCTTTTTTTAAAAATCATCATTACTCAGTTCAACATTATGATAAACTCCCACATATATTTTTTTAATGATGAATGATTCCATTTTTTTATATATATTTATGCAGGAACAAAATTCCATTCTCCCCCCCCCCTAACCATGTTAAACATAAAGTATACTAAGTACTACTAAGCATTGCAGCGAATGTGACGTCAAGAAAAAGGTATTTTTAGTTTTATTAATTTCTAGTATGTGTGTGTGTGTACACACATCGAGTTCTTTTTTGGGGGGGGGGGGGGGGCATTTTGTAATTTTTAAATATATTTGTGGAACTGGGGTGCTCACCAATTTCTGAAACAATTACAGTAATTTAGTAGTTGTTGGCAAGTAAGTTTATTCAATAATTGTCCGTTATTTATCTGAATTGTTAAATATTAAAAAATAACTGGGAATTTTAGTACTGCTATATTCTTTCTGACATTCATAGATGAAGGTTAATTTAATTCAAATATTTGGATAAATGAAATCTTAAATAGTCCCCTTTACTTACATTCCATTTTATTCAGATGTCAATTAAGAAATGTCTTCTGCATATGAACAAATCCGCAAGGAAGAAAAAAATTGCCAAGTCAACCATACAACGATCTAAGATTGTTATTAATGCAATTATACTGGATTTTTATTGAATAAGTGCACAAAACTGCAAATTGACTATTTCCTATACGCAAAATTAAAATTGTTAAAATTTTGGAAATGAAAAGGTATGGCAGAATTTCACTGCTACACTGCAATATAAATTGAATTATTAACACAATAACAGCTTCAGAATGAGCTGTGTCATAATAAAATTGAGCCAAAATGTTATTAGCCTTAAGGGTACTATTGGGAGATTTTACAATTGTACAGGTAGAAATTAAACCACCTTTGACATGAACATTGCATTTAAAAAAAGCAAATACTTCAACTGGAATGGAAGCAAGATATTTTATTTACAAAATATTATTAAATTATAAAAAATAAAAAACATAACTATCAAATTATGTTTTAATAGTTATTTTTGCTTCTATACTATAAAATCCTTAAAACCCAAATATTAAGAAATGAGATGCTATTTATGAGATAAAGAGTTCATGGCATTAAGCTTCATTTTCTAATGGACTATTTAAAGTATAAAAATTCAGCAGGATTTCCAACTTCGTTTAATCAAGTCATTAATTAAATAAAATAATATGTATTAATATTAAATATTTCCAATTATAACCTATATAGAAACAAAAACCTATATATTTTTCTTTAAAATTATAATGCATATATTTTCATGATTTTTAAAAATATTTAATTAATGTAAGTCACACAAAGTACTTCAAATACTGTTTTAAGCATGTGGATGCAAATTATATTTTATGTATCAGATTCTTTAAAAATAAATTATTAATTTTTAAACCTACCATTTAAGACTGAAATAAATAAATCAAATAAATAATCACAGAATAACTCTACACAAAATTAAAAGTAATAAAGATATGAAAGATTTGCCTGTAATCAAACTAGTTCAACATGTTGCTATTATAAAAACTTTATTACCAATTAATTTATTTAACATAAGCATTTAATAAAAGAAACCTCTCTACAAAATAAAATAACATCTAATCAACTCAGCCACACATTTTCAATGTCATATATACAAGTTGATCTTAAAGATGTCTACTTGAATTATGACATTTATGCCACAATTCAAACAGAAATTATTTAATTATTCATTCCATCATTTAATTTAATTATTGCATGACAGCACTGCAATTTCACTGCAAGTAAATTGATCCATCTATGCTCACAATAAATAATATTTTTTCTTAAGATCAATAACATTAATAAATTTAATTACATTTTATTAAAAAAAACTAAGTCGGATGATTTTCAAATTCTCTTAACATTAGTTTAAAAACTCCCACTAAAAATTCATTTTACTAATAAGATTGTCACTTTCAAACAGATTTTAAAGATTAACATTGCATGAATCTCATAATATGCTATTTAAAAGTTATTGCAACTTCGGAACTTTTTTTTTTTTGCTTACAGGAAAAGAAAAATTATTTAATTTATATTTAGTAAGATATATCTCCATATTAAGTGAAAACCTGGTGGAGAGTAGTATTTTTAAAATCGAAAAAGCAATTTTCGCAATAATCAAGACGAAAATTTGGAGACAACCCGGCATCGACTTGGAGCAAAAACCAGTAGGAGCCAAAATACGGCCTCTTCTTTTAGTGAACGGGGTGGTTCCCAATGGAGGTCACAAAAGATGGGTCAACTCGCATACAAATTCCATCTTCGAGAATTCAAGCATGCACCCCCGCCCCTTTCCAGCATTTTTTTCCTCGCGACTATTTTAGTGACGTTGCATTACGTTTTCTATTTCGAATTCGCAAACTTCACGCGCGACACGAGTTCAAACGTCTCCATTTTGTTTTCCTTGCGTTTCTAAATGAGTACTGTTCTCTCTTATCCAATTCCGGATTCAACAACAGCAAGATCCTGCAAGGAACGGAAAAACAAAATCGTCGCCAATTTAATACAGATTATTTCTATTAAAAATTCGCAGCATGATACTGTAAAAATTGAAAACTTTTTTTTTTCATATTTTTCTCTTAAAATAATGATGCTGCTACACATTCATAAAACTGCTCATAAAAATTATATAAATTTGAAATTTCTTAAAAAAGATAAAACATCTAGCATTCACCACAGCGGAGAGAACTTTTTACTCGAAATGGCAGTTTTCAATTATATTTATCTTTAGAAAACAATTTGTAAAATCTGAAAGTTCCACTTCTTCTAATCTATACACTCACTGAGAAAGCACTAACGTTATTAAACAATGTTAAGGATTAAATATTATTTAAGATTTGATACATAAACTAAAAGCATAATACAAATTTAAAATTTTCATAAACTTAAAATTATGCACAAGGAATTACTCAAAAATAACACATATTGCAAAAATTCAATCAATCATCCCCAAAATACAGATGCAATGCCATAACCAAACTATAAAAAAAGAAATTTAAGCATTGCTCATTCTATTTAGAACGCACACTTATACAAATGTAGAAAATGCATTAGTTCATTAATGATTTTATTATTTATAATAAACAGTTAAACTGCATTTAATAGTGAAAACCAGACACTTCTGAAATATTTTAGTTTATTAAAATATAAATTTTAACAATTAAATTAAAAAAATAATGCCTTTCAGTTGCTAATTGCTGATAAAGCTATAGCAATCGTCACGCAGCATCCACTTTCTCAATTAATCAAAAAGGAACAGAAATAATCAAGCAAGTACCAAAACTTGATATTTTAAAAACTAATTAAAACATCGCACAATTAATATAACTAAACAGATTAGGGCTAAAATTAAAATGAATAATGATGAAAGATAATTCAATGCTAAGAGAGCATATAATTTTACAAATTAAACTGCTAAATAAAATAAAAAATTTAACTGAATTTAGTATGATTGATCAGACGTACAATATCAATTCCTGTCATGTGTTAAAATTAAAATGTCGCTTTTTGAATTTTATTAAGAAATAATTTTCTCACGTTTTCGGTGGTTTCGGGGTAGAGAATAAGAAATATACTTAAATATCCCCCAGCGAAAAATTTATTTTTGTTTCTCAGGAAATAAATTATTATATTTTATATATTATTTAAACCGAGCAGATTAAAATTAAACTACAAAAATCGGTTAATTTTTCAATTATATATAAACAAAATTTCTTTATATTTACCGATAAAGTTCACTGGTAAATTAAAACTAGAAATTCCATTTTATCACAAAAAAATGTATAAGCAACAGTGACAGAAAAGTTTATGGTTAAGCTTTCAAATAATAAAACAAACATTTTACAAAATAGTAAATTTTTAACATGTCGCTTCAAAAACTTCCTTAAAAGTTTCGAAAATGCACCGTTATATGTTCGTTCACTGAAAAAAAACATTTTCCTAAAAAACACTTGCAAGAAATATTATATATACCCACTAAAATTTCATTAATTACGCAAATGTGAAATCTCCGAGTAACGGTTAAAACAATGAATAAGCAAAAAATATAAAGAGGGGGAAACAGGCGGGGCAAAATTCTTTCAAGAAGTTAAGAATTTTAACATAAAATAACTACGCAATTTTAAAAAATTACACAAAATAAATTTATCAAAAGTAGCGGATTATGAAAATTTGCCATTAGATCGTAAGTAAAACTAAAGTTCATTGTTACAGTACTCCCATTTTTTTTAAAGAATGTATAGCACGATTAAAGAAAAAATAAGCCATAACAGAGCAATTACCCACACAGGCCAATGATAGAGTGCTTGAAGGCGGCACTAACATCCACGGCGTCGGCGCAGTAAGAACATTTTTTCCAAGAATGCCTTTTACAGATACACCACGCGAGTCATGGCCACCATTTCTGCGCACCATGATGAAATTATAACTACTCACGAGTAGTAAATACATCCCAGGGTCTTGCTCTCTACGGTTTAATCCGGAGTGGGAAGGAACGGCGTATCCAATAATCCGCACTCGGAAGTCATCCGAAATCGAGCTGTCATCACTTGATATGGTCCGATCATAGTACAAGATAGCGACAAAAATTCACACAAAAACTTTCTCAAGAAAAACTAAATGCTCAGGGCAAATGCTTTAAGTCTTGATATACGATCCTCATACACTGATGCTTGCAGCTGAATTGGCAGCGTTCCAAAATTTTATCTTCCACAGCGCCATTCTGCGGTAAATTATGCAACTACGGATGGGATACGCTGTAATCAATGGGATCCCTCCAGTAACCGCCCTCTAAAAACATAATGTATTCTTCGGATGGAAATCGGCAATGTGCGCCGTTGTAAAGCAAAAGTTGGTTCAGGTCTTCGAGAAAGAGAGATGCGGCCAATCCCAGCAAAAAGTGAGCGAACTCTGTGCAATGTACTCGTAAAAGTTAAGACGAACGAGAAAAACTGTCGAGTGACGTCAGCAAGAACCCTGCTGATGACAGAAAGCTCCGCCCCACGACCTTACTAAAAAATGAAGCATTTCCCGCCAAAAGTAAAAGCCCGCCATTTCTTCACCCAAGACTTACAGAAACAAACTATTTGCGTTGTATGGATGGTGGGATTTTGACATGTTGCAGGCTCAATTAAAAATTGAGCAGAATTCGTTATTAAAACCGCGCAAAATATTAGCATAATTTTTTATAATTAAAGTAAAATCAGTTTGCCGTTCATTTCATGAAGCTTTTGAACGTTGACATATTTTATCGCTAATGTCATTCTTTTGTTCAAAATTTATAAAGTATATTAAATGCACATCAATTCTCCTGATAAGAAGAAATCATGTGAAACCTATATTTTCAAGAATCAATCGTTGCTTTAAAATGTTTAGCCCCATTTTGCAAATGATCAGATTTCGAAATATTTCTTTAAATGTCTAAAATGAAATTTAAAATATAACACATTAAAGTAAAATAAACAATTTTATATATAAATCAGTGGGAATCATTACAATCCCGATAGTGAGAAGCAGAAGAAATTAATAACCGACTCTATGAACTATTAGCAAAATTAATTAGGACGATTTCTAAATTCACGATCTTCAAAATAATAAAATGTACGAATTCCCAAAAAAATCTCATATATGCATAAAAGATTTTTGTAATTAATCTTAAGTTAAAATACTACTTAAAAACAACATACTTCTGAGAAAATTGATTCTGTGGAAGAGGAATCTGATTCGTTTCAGAACTAAATTGTTTTGTTTCGCTAACACAGTAAGTTATTAAAATTAAATTATGGTCATGATACTTTTGTTTATTTCCTGCCTTTTATCTCTGTGCTATTGGCGCTTACTATATGCAACAAATTTGTGACAGAAGATTAGTATGTAGGATTCGTTCCAGTAAGCTCGATTGAATCGAATAGAAATACTCATTTATATTATTTATTGGCTGATCATTTCCTACGTAGCTCGGGATGTTATTTTCAAGCTTAATTTTAGAGTATCAGACGCTAACACGTCAGTATGACAACACGTAAATGAATAAATACAATAATTTTAATTCAAAAAATACTTTCATTTTAGATGCGATATACAAAATCCTCTTGCCGTCTATAACTTTATTATTAAATAAAATGATATTAATTCCAATAAACAATCGCTATTTCGGGGAAACTAATTATTGGATCGAATCACTTTTGAAAACTGCGGAAATATAATTTTTTTGTTAAGAATAATGATTTTTAAAGATTGGTATAAAATTTCATTAAACAGCAAGCAGAAGACACATTATGAAAATATCAACACCGTTTTCATTCAACAGAAATGGCAATAATAAAAGATAAAGTAATCTTTTCTACATATGGAAATTATATGTAGAAATCAATGGACTGAATTTCCAATGAATGAACTTAAAAAAATAAATAATTCAATCATCACAAAAATCTTCCTTAATTTGCGAGAAAATCTCTTCAATAATTCAATTAATTTTTCAGATACATTTATTGCATATTTATAGAATTTAAATTAGTCAACGATTTAAAGGCAAAATAATCGTAATCAAATGAGAGGAACAAAATAATTTTTTAATCAACCGATTTAAAAAATTCAATAATCAAAATTGTGTATTCAACAAGTGTATGAATTCCATTATCAGTTTTATCAATGTTTGCAAAGATCATCAACTGTAATGAAATCATTCATACAGTTAAATAAATCCTATCATTACACTGAATATTCAAAACATAGCTGTAGTTCACCCATTCATACACTAGCTCGAATTCAATAATTCCTGTCTTGCTGATCTTTGGATTTCGTGAGAATATACTCGAAATTTATTCTTAATTAAACACTAATGTTTAACTAAATAAAAGAAAAAGAAAATTTAACATTCATTTCCTTTTCTTAATTTAAGCAGTATATTGCATGTGTTTTTATTTCTTAGTGAAAAAAAATCTCAATAATTATCCCTCTAAAAGAAAATTAGTTATTGCACTAAGCTAACTAAAACTTGTAAAAAATAAATGATTTCGGAAACATCTGGAAAATAAATGATTTTAGACACATAAAGGAAAGATATACTCCTCATGTTGAAATATGCTGTTGTAATAACTTAGCATTCAACTATAATAACTTTTTTTCGCCATTTTTTTTATTGAAAATAAAGGAAATGAATTTCATTTCATAATTTACTGCCACTTTTTTTATTTTCAGCAAAAGCTGATTCATCATGGAACTTACTAGCACCCGGACATAAGCCGGACTGACCGACTTTCCGGCTCTTATTACTCTCTTTATGTTACCTGTCTATTAGAACCTTGAATTTCAATATGGTTGTTGCATTTCTTTTTGTAATTGAATAGTCGATTCCTTTTTTTTTTAAAAGACGCACAGGATCTTTCTGTCCCATCCTTTCTCTCTCTCTCTCTTACTCTCTCTCTCTTTTTTTTTTAGAAATTAAAAGTTCATATATTCACAGGGGAGCAAGAAGATAAGATTGGAATTAATGAAACAATGTATCTTAATTTTTAGCGGACAGTTGGGGTCTGCGTGTGCTACCGTTTCAGATTCGTTTAACGATTTGGCTATGACAACGTTCGAACATGCTCAGCAGATTCAGATATCTCGCCCTATTTACAGAAAATAAGATGACAGCCCAGATTCTACAGCTATTGACAAACTTTGGGAAATGACCATGACGGAGAATTGGAACAAAACGCTGATTTTGAATAGTCTAAAAAATCTCATTAAAGTCTTCTTGTGCGTAAAAAAAAATATCAAACTCTTATATAAAATGCAATTTCTCATAATATGAATAAATGTCTTAAAATTCACATTAAAAATTTATTTTATTCTACATGACAAATGGCATATGTGTTTTTTTTTTTCCCCAAAAAATCTCAAATGTAAACTGTACGTAAAATATACATTTTTCTCATTCTTCCAATATTTAACTACTTACTTTAAAAATTAATATGTACGAAATGGTGAGAAGAAATGAATACAGAAATGGTAGGGGGAGGGGGAAATGTTAAAACTAATTTTGCCTTTTCTTAATAAAATTGCGTCTGTCTTAAATAGAACATATTTGCTTTAAAAAAACGCATATATTCTAACCATGTTTTTATACAAATAAACAATAAGATATAAAGTAAGTACTTGACAATTTGGGATCAAAATAATTCCGTGCATGTGATAATATTCAAAAAAATAGATGCATGTGCAGAAGGGTTAAGAAAGAGATAAGAAGGAAAAAAAAAAAACCGCAACCCGTTTTATTACTATCTAATTTGAAAAAATCCATATCATTATCAAATTCAAATAATTACATTCCACCAAAAACTAGAAAAAAATAAAGGAAATGCCACGCGAGTTAGTTTACATACCAAGAGTTATTGAAAAGCCCTCAATAAATAATAAACAGATATTTTTCTAACCATAGCACCTAATTATACCAGAATGCAATCTCATTTTGTAAGGAGTTAAAACAATAGAAATTGTACTGCTTCATTATTAGTTTTAAAACTTCTTTTTTGTCAAATTAAGTTTTGGAATATTTTCTAGTTCTCGTAAAAATAAAAATAAATAACAATAAAAAAATTGTTAAATCAGTTTCTTGAATTGATTCAAAGTCTCCATAGATCAGGAGCTACAAAATATAAAATGCCCATTGTTTCAAAATATAACAGATATTTAAAAGTATTAAAATTTAAATATTAAAATAAATAATTATTAAGCCATATGAGCATTAGACAGTGGTTATCAAACAACATCCGGTAATAAATAAATATGTGATTAAGTAAAAAAGGGCTCTGTACGAAAAAAAAAATGACTTTGAATAAAATAAAATTATATCTACGAAATGGATGATTCTGATTGATATATTGCAAATAAAAAATACTTAAAAAACTACCTTTTAAGGACAGTTATCAGCAAATTTATTTAGCATTCAAAAAACCCTTAAGCAAATTCTAACCCTTTAAACCTTTTAGCAAGGGCAAATTCTAACAAAAATTATTTTACATTTCAAATTATGTTCATGAATATCAACAACAAACTTACAGACTACAATTATCTGTAAATGTATTAAGGTCTGTCTGTCACAAAGTGTCATTAAAACAAGTCCTGGAAGTTTTTAATCCCCTGCAGTTTATCCTATATTACATTTAAATTCCCCGCCAACAATGCATGACTTTCCAAAATAAAATATCATGTATTCTAAAAATTAAAAGCATGACATTGACTGCAGTCAAGTTAACTGCAATGTCATGAATCGATAGCGATAAATAAATTTTTAAATTAGGAATGACACTGAAATTAGCTGAATTGGATTTATATTTAAGAATTACCCTAGTGTGAAAATTAATTACGTCAAATTAATAACGTCAAAGGAACAGAAAATTAGAAGAAAAACTTCGTCAGCCAAATTTATCTGAAAATAATTGTTCATTAGTTGATATATCCGGTGGATTTTCAAGTCTGATTTAACTTGGTAAAACACAAAATAATTTTTTTAACTTGATTTTCCATTATATCAAATATTTTTTTAATCAAGCATTTTCGTATCAAGATTTTTGCTTATAGACAATACGGTTTTTAAAAACATCCGAAAGTTCATGTTCTCCCTAAGGTATTGTTAATACTATTAAAAGAGGGAAGCAAAATTCAATCGGTCATTGCCAATGGCAATTTTGTGGAAGATTAATAAAAAAAATAGCATATGGGTTGGCAACGACAAAAGTATGAAAAAAAAATCTTTTTCCATTCAAAAAAAAAAAAAAATGAAATAGATTTTTAAAAAAGCCGTTAAGTCAAATTTCTATGAAATTTTCATTACATATACTTCGTACTGTGTTTAAGAGGAAAAATGAGAAGAGAATCTTCCATGTAATTTCTATTTCCGTGGCTTGCAAACAATCTTTAAAAGATCCGTCGCTTATCCGTTGTCCGATTTTTGAAAACCAACACTTTTAAACAAACGCATTTTGGAACTTTTGCCATGTAGCATCTTGATCGCTTATAATTTCATTTGCAACTCCACCAACAAAAGTAAGCATAATTAATTCCAAGACAAACATCATTCGAGAAAAAGAAAAAATGCTTGTCGAAACGCGAGCATTTAGGAATGAATGAGCGGCATTCCGTAAGGGCAAGATGGAGTAAACCGCAGCAAATCACCCTGCGCCTGAAAAAGGTCGGGGGGGGGGGGATTACACCCCAAGAAGGCGAAAGCGCCTGAAGGTCTCCAACCCCTGTGGTGCCTCTCAACCACGCGTGACGGTTTTCGGGCAGTTCATCAAGACTTCATTACAATGGGCAAAGCTTCACAATGAACCTTCTCCCCTTATTCTAAGAAAACTGCTTCGTAGTCCCTGCGTGCGAAAAGAAAAAAGCACAACCAGTGGGCTCGATTTTTTTGCATGCTCCCTATAAGGTAATAAGTTTTTGTGCCAAATGTATAATTTAGAACAACGGATATCCATCTCCGCTTTAAACGAATGCAGCCAAAATTTGATGCAGATCGACGGAAAACGATACTTACATCGTCTGTTACGTTATGATACATATGACATGCTACTGCATAACATCAGCCTACCATTAAACGGATTTGACATGCATCCATAATTTTAGTGATAAACTAAACGGCAAATCTCAACACGACGCACACTAACTAACAAAGTTTCGGAAAAATAATTTCGTTAAAAGCTGGATAAGAGCTAACAATTCTAGATTATAATTCCAAAAACAAAATTACTCGTGGAAATCTAAAACGTGAAAATTCATTATAATCCCGAAGTTCATTTTATAAAAAACTATTACGATACTTTCTCTTAAAATAATTGGTATTAAGTGGTTTGCGTTTCTCAACGAGCTACCTTGTGCGTATATCAGGAAAGTTTTTCCAACATTTTCAAGTCCACATAAAAAAAATAACCATAATAAATTGTTTCCTCCTGCCCAATAACAAATTTCAGCATGGAATATTATGAATTAATCATGTGGTATCCAAGATTGCGAAACCCGAATCCAAAGTTAGTAGTTAACATACAGTTGGACGAAAGCTGCACAGGCAGATACATTGAAGGATTTCATACTCACCATATCTGATAACTTCCAACAGCATTGATAAAATATAATACAAAACTTACATATAATAAATGAGAATTTAGGAACTACGAAATTTACAATTATAACAGAATTTTGAAAAATTAGTGTTATTAACCATGCTATTATTACTTAAAAGTAACAACAGGTTTTAAATAGTAAAAATGGAAATAATAAATAAAATGTAAAGTAACAAATATAAAATTATGAAACAATAACAAAAAAGCATAAAATAAATAAGAAAAAGAAAAGTATAAAATGGATCATAAAACAAAAGAACGAAATAATAGTATAAATAAAAAATAATTTCAAATGCTATTAATAACTAGCAGAGATAACATATTAATATGATAGAAAGCCTAACCTTAAGCCTAACCTAAGCCTTAAAAGGCTCAATATGCACGCACTGTGCTCTCTCATTATTATTCTGCAAATGAATCTCTAAAATATTTTATACAATGTTCTTGATGCCAATTTGTTCAGTCTTATGGTGAACTAATTCTAAAATTTCTACAGTTCTACTATAGCTGGTTAGGAAGAAGTTTTCCCATATTAAACTGTACTTTGGACCTCCATCCGACGCTTCCTTATCAGTACAATCGGGCGATTTTCCTAAGAAACGACTCTGATATGTTAGGAAACAGCACGAGTGACTAAAATGTGATTTATATATGTCTTTCGCGTCTTTTCGAATTCACTGAAGGCATCAAAAACCTGGAATTATTCGATAAATCCCATCTAAATTGCAATTTTAGCGAAGGATTTTTTTTTTTTTTTTTGCCAACAGAATATGCGTATTTGTTACTAATTATATCAACATGGCCCTTTATCCAATGAAGTTTCGCATTTTGTTTATATTTTAACATTTTTTTTTAACTTAACACCAACTGAATAATCGTTTTTCTTGTTGTTGATTCAAGTGTGAGCACTGAGCAAGAGTAAGTATAAACCTTCTATTTCTATTTTATTTTACCTTCTATTTTCTCAAATGCTTCTAAATAGCTAATGCTACTGCCGAAGAAATACTGGCGTCATCTCGTATTTCTCAAAGTATTTTTCGTATTTCTTGGATTGTTTTAAATGTAGCGCATCTATCCTTGCTAAGTAATTCTCCATCGTCAGTGAAGACGGTTTTGGTTTTATCTTAAATAATATAATTTACTGCAGAAAAAATAGCGATATTTCCCCAAGGTCAATATTTTCAGAAACTTGTAAACATTGCAGCCTATTCCTCTGTCCTTTACCTTCAATCGTAATTCTTCTAATGAAAAGATCAAGCTTTCTTAATTCTTTTAGAATGGTACCAAATTAGGGGAAAGACGGCTAACATCTAGGCTGCTTTGCTTGAAACTGTTCTATATGGCTTTGCAATGTCTTTGTGGAGAAACTTAACCATGTCGTATAACGCTGAACCCATTCATTTTTATCATTTTACAAAAGCGTTTTATTTGTTCAATACGATTAACAATGCGTCCATTAAATTTCTTGTACAGAAGATTTATATGCATATCCATCCTAATTTTTCTTCGTTGAGAAATAACTCATCAGACAAAAGATTCAGTAATTTCCCAAATGATATTCAACTAATAAGGTCAAGTTCCTTCAGTCCTAAATCAGAGTATTTCAATATTATACGATTCACAATGGTACAGGAAAGACTCTCCAACCCAACATTGCTTACAATCTATATCTATACTTATAATAAAGCTCAATGTGTGTGTGTGTGTGTGTGTGTGTGTGTGTTGGCGCTCTACAGACCAGACCATTCAACCTACAGCTACCAAATTTGGCACGTGTATACCTTGGAGGCCGGGAATGTGCACCTGGGGGTTATTTTTTCGAATTTTTAACTAGAATTTTATTTATTTCAAAATTAAGCGAAATTTTGACGTGTTTCTGCTATAACTGCCGAAAATATTACCGCACAAAAAAGATTTTTACATGAAGTTAAAGATAA
>JAPMOR010023663.1:1225166-1254417 GCA_026543865.1 Argiope aurantia
TTTGGCACATGTATACCTTGGAGGCCGGGAATGTGCACCTGGGGGTTATTTTTTCGAATTTTTAACTAGAATTTTATTTATTTCAAAATTAAGCGAAATTTTGACGTGTTTCTGCTATAACTGCCGAAAATATTACCGCACAAAAAAGATTTTTACATGAAGTTAAAGATAAAAAATTTATCTTTTAAATGATACTACTGTTTTAATCTTAAAATTAAATTTCTATTTTTAATGAATTTTTAAATAAATATTTTAACTATGTTTTTCAATAATTTTTTTCGTCAAAAATAAAAATGAGGATTAAGCACGTTTCGCATTCCTGAGAAAAAAATAGCTCTTTTCAAAGTGTTGCCATCACATTGATTAAAACTCTAACTGAAAATAAATTAAATCTTTTTGGAAATGAAATCTGCAAAATTATAATTTTCGGCAAGCGTCTGTAAGAAATGAAACAAATATGAAATATTATTTTTTCTAAAAAATAAATTCAAGAAAAATTATTTTATGATCTTTTACACTTTCTATTCAATCCCGGATCCATTTTGATATTTAATGACTCATAAAATAATGAAGATGTAAACAAACTTATGGCATTTATTGATGGAATAACTCATATATTTTCCTTTTCAGGTTTGAATATTTTTACTTTTGTAAATATCGTCTGCGCGTGTTTTTAATTTCAGATAATTTCATTTTCCAGTCTAAATATCTGTACTTTTCTAAATATCGTCTGCTTATTAATTGCATTTTTCTCTCTTTTGTTTTTGGCAACTATTGAAATGTTATGTTTATTTTTGATGCGTTTCTTCTATGTAGTACTTTTATATGTGATGTTTTATTCCAGAGGATATTAAGGAGAATGCATACAACACAAGAGAAAGCACAGATTTTATAGTGGTCATAGAGTTAATTTCCAATCAACTAAATCACTGATTTTTAAGAGTTAATTTCAAATCAGTTAAACTGACTGATTTATGAAGATTTGAATATCACTATTCAATAAAAAAAGGATAATTTTAGATTTTTCATTGATCGTTTCAAAGAAAATACGCCAATAAGCGAGCAGGTTTCTGAAGATTAATTGGCCTAAGATTATGAAAATGGTGAGTTTTTCTAAATTTTTAACATTTAAAACTTCATAAATAAGTCTTAGTTGATCGTGGAAAATAGAAACATTCATTCATTTATTTAAAATTTGGTGTGTCCAGAATATTTATCAGAATATGATACCTTACTGCATTAAATTTAGACTTCATAATTTTTGAAATATATTTATAAACAGGAACAAAATATTATTATTGATTTCATTTCAATCCTTTTGAAAGCAAAACTACAAACTGAATTTTATACTGAATCTCAGAAATTTTTGTTGAATTATTGTTTGAGATATTACATAAACTATGAAAAATATTTTGTAGTTAACATAAGACTTAAATACCGAGCGATTCTGTTTGCAATACTCATATTCAACAATAATAATAATTAATAAATAACAATAAAGATGATAAATAAAATAAAACGCTTGGTTTTATTAAAAAATATCTTAATATTAATTGCAGTTTCGTCATTTACATTTTTAATTAAAGTTGAAGTTTTACCGGAAATGGGAACAAATTAGCAAAATATATATAGTAAATTGAACGAAACGATCTAAACAACAGCATAAGTTTGGTATGACTATCAAAATTTGAAGATTAAAAATGTTTTGTTTGAGAATCCTTTAAGAGACCAGTTACTTAAAATATTTAATTGAAAATTGTAGCGAGCGGTAATACTGGCGAACCGGCTGGTTGCCAAAGGCGGCTAGTAATAAATAATTATGCGAAATATTTCATTTGATGGGAGAAAACAAATGAATCTGCTAAAGTTAGAGCAAGGAAGTTTACCGTCTTTCATTATAAAGTATCACAAGTTAAATATTACTATTTAGACAAAATACGCGTATATACCTTTTCTTGAATTAGAAATTAAAAAGATTTTATTTCTTTATTGAGAAGTTCCACTTCAAAACTATATAAAGGAATTTAAGATCCATAGACTAACGATGATTTGGATTTGCCAGCTAAGGAAATGTTAAATAGTTTTTCAATTTTAAAAAATGATTGCGGAGAATAAAAGAAATTGAGACATGGTTAATTATTCTATAAATGGAAGAAAAATATAAAAACAGAGCGAATTTAAAACTGCACCTTTTTGTCATCAATATGAGAATTTTTTTAGACTTCTTAATACAAGCAACAGAGTTCAGGGTCGACTTGTATATACTAAGCTATGCAAATCCAAATAGCTCAATAGATTTTCCATTTGCTTACAAATATTTGCGTAAGGAGTGAGAGGAAATTTCGCAACAATTCATTAGATACTTCATTTTTTCTATAATCCCCAGAAAAAGTACAGAGATGAGCATTAGATGGCCCCATTTCACTCTTTTACCTGAACAAGGCGACCATGCATTAATGAAAATATTTTCATACCGGGAAATGTTTGTTCGCTTTAAGAACTGCTCAAATGGATGGAATTATATTAAATCAACTTTATTTGTCACCGCGAAACGCTAGCTGGCATCCGCAGAGACCAAAGAGAACGCGTGACACACAATTTTCAATTTTACATTGTGGACAAAATCGACGTTGAAAATGTGAACGCATCGCTAAAGTAAAGAAATTTGAAAATATCTTATTTAATTTCTCAATATTATGTAGAAAATAAATATGAAAAAAATAAATTCATATTTCAATTCGCTCGGTACGATATCAATTTTGAAAATATTCTATTTCATTTCTTATCAAAACAAAAGTTAATCACTGGATTTTCCGGCTTAAAAATAATATTGTAAAATAGATCTGAAAATTTCTGAGAAACAGGTCGAGAAATTTTGGCAGGTCCACTATCCCATTAAATACAGAAATGATGCGAAAAAGAAGCCCTCCAATTAACAAATCGGGAATCGCCGCGATTCTTCTTCCTAAAGCAGATCCTTTTTAGAGCACGGTGATGTTAAATGTCAGGCAAGCCAGCTGCGTCAACAAGTTAGTAAATGCTTCTTGGCGTTCGATGTGGAATGAAAGGTTTTCATTCAACTCACAAAAATTACTAGCTTCAAATGGCAAGAAATGACACGACTTACTTCGATGGGAGTGAAATACTTTTCTAACCTACAAATCGTAGTAAATGGAAACACATTATAATCTCAGATACTCCCACGGATAACTTATGAATCCGCACGACTCCACTGCAACACACATTTCGAAATATAACTCCAATTTGGTCTACGGAACACCCAAGGAATTTTTCAATCAAAATAGTTTTTTTTAATGATTCCTGAATTAAATGGTAAATAGCCACAACGACTGTATCAAAGTGACACTAATGCCAATAGGAATAGCATAGCAATTTAAGCAAGTGAGCATGATCGATAGGTATGATTAAACATCCCATTTTGGACTCTTAGTATCTAAATGCAATGATCAGTAAGAAGGCAAATGAACCAACAAGGCAGATAATCAAAGCCAATTTATCTAAAATATTGCATTGCAATGAAAACAAACAACAATTTCAGTATGAAAGCTATAAAATTTAAATAAAAATTTCAATAAAGCCATTATTATTATATTGCTATGCCATTCAATTTCAGCAAATAGCAGAAGATGAAGGACTTCGGAGCTTTCCTAAAGAACTCGTTCTACTCTTCAGTTGGAAGGATGTCAGTTGAAATGCCAAAAATGTTCAGTTGTTTATAAAACGCTATGGAACGGTTTTTACTCTGGATAAAGGAAATAGTGGGAGAATGAATGCAATACTGAAAAAGCACTGCAACTTCAATGAAAGATTTCAAAGCAAAGTTATCGAAAATGATACATATTACCAAGCACTAAACATTGAATGGCGCATTCCTACGATCTTTATGAGTGGCGGATTTGGGACCAGGCAGCTAACTAAACTTTATTTTACTCATTCCCCACACATTCAAATTTTATGAAGTAACAGCATAATATTTACATTTCATTTCAGCAGGTCAGGTCTCTTAAGCTTCTTCTTTAAGTTGGTTATGAGAAAATTTATAAACACCAACATTTGCTTCAATAACAGTCGTTGTGGAAGTCGATGGAAACGTGGATGCCGAACAGTCAAATAAAACTATTGCATTTTCATGAAGTTAATAAAATAATAATTAAAAAATGACTAAAAATATATATTAAAAAGATATATACATACATATATATATATATATATATGAAGATACTGTTTAAATCCTTTAGATGGAAATATATTTTCTAAAACTATCGGGGGGAGGAGAGAGAAAAATTTACTAAATGAATTTACTCAATTTTAATTAACTTTTATTAAATTAATTTACAAATATCTCTTTTTACTACATATTTCCATATGCTTACTTTATCTTAAGTAAGTATTAATCGCAATTTGATAAAAAAAAAAGACGAGAAATTTTTTAAATTCTCATAAATGCAACAACCATCAGGAAATCAACAAACACGCTAAATTAAGAAGTTTGATTTCACTTAAAATGCAAGGTTATTTATAAACTTTTTTAATATTCAGGATTTACAATTTTTTAACCTAAAATCATCATTTTAACTGCTGCATAAATGCACTCTGTTAAATTAAAAGACATTTAATAAAATTAAACGAGCATTCATTCAACATTATATGAATAAAATTTAAACAGCATTGGCAGTGAACAATTATCCAAAATTAAAAAATCAGATTTTTAAGAAAGTAGGAATCATTACTTATACGAAACAAGTGGGGAAACACTACAGATCTAAACTCGCTTAGTTCTGTTAAGAGCATTTTAAATTTGATAATCAAGTTTATTTGAGATAGGCCGAGCCTGTCAGTTTGATTCTGGAAGAAGTAGACTACTACTTTCCAAACTCTGTTCTTTGCCATTTTAGGGCAAAAGCTTATGGTTATTTTTCCTTCTTACATTTTTCATAGTAATTGTTCACTTAAACAATGAAATTGTCATGTGTTTCCAAGGAAAAGTACAAAAACTTTCGGTTCCTGCTGAAAATCCTGTCCGGTGAATGAGAATATAAATTGAATGCGACGATCTGAATAGTAATTTGAAATCAGAAGATATGGCAGTTGTACATAGATGCTATTTAAAAAGAATCTGGCATATTTCATTACTCACATTCTACAAAAATTAAATTGAAGGTAAAAATGTCATTCGATTTAGAAGAATGCACTCTTTAAAAATATGTAAATTACATTTGCCTTTACTTATATACAATATTTATTTTCTAACGTTTTAGTTGCAGCCCCTAACGTTTTTCCGTTCAACTGATTTTGTATAATAAGAAATCCACAGGTATGAAACCTTAGACAAAATCAAATCGAAGTAGCTGAAGATATTCAGTGAAAAAAAAATTAGGGATTGTTTCACTAAGTGTAACGTAACAAATAAGTCATATGTGTAAAGTAATTAATAGGTCTTATTAATACCTTCCTTTATTTAAGTTTTAATTTCAGCTTTTAATACAGTACACCTATACGAAAAAAATTAAAAATTTTTATATTCATATTATTAATTAATGTTATTAGCAATGAAACAAGGCCAAATATGAATTCGAAATCCATTCTCTATTTACATACTTCATTGCAAGTAAATCACAGGGAAATAAAATCTTCGACGCATATTATTTAAAATAATCAAAAATTTTAGGTAAGTTTAGGAATTAATATTAATAAAATTAGTTAAATTAAAAGTTTTTGGAACAGCTCAAAACAAAAGCCAGATGCTTATTTTCTGAGACATTTATTTTTTTTAAAAATATTATGCTTTAAATTTGCTTGCTCAATTTTCTTCAAACAAACCCTTTAATCATTTTTAAGAAGTGTTTCACGCTTAATGCGTTTTTTAAACTAGAAAATGTATTAAATGAAAAAAAAAATGACTACCGAAGCATTAATAAGCTTATGTTTCATTTAATAAAAACAGTAATTCGTGAAAGTATAATAATGCTGCATTGTTCACGTGCGAGAAATTGTTTTCATATAATACTCAATGTGTTATTGATACATATATTTCGTTATAAAAATTTTGTACTTAATACAGAAATTTACTTCTGTGCTTTTTTTATTAATTAATAATCCACTCCCATTTTTCCTAAACGAAAAAAATAACGTTATCTAAAGAAACGATGTATTTCGAAGCGCTTCAATGCGTTTCTAATTCTTGCTAGAGAATCTTTTTTGCGAAAATGTGAAGCACAACAAAAAATTCGAAAATCACTATTCTGAAAATTTTTGGTTATTTGAAAAAGTCATTGACAGAAATGGATAAAATTTGAAGAAATGATGTTTTACAAATTGTTCCTCTAAGTGTCACCGAATTTTTATTCAAAATTATTAAGATTTCTCTTATCTTTAAATAAGTCGAAAAACTGGGAAACCTCGTTTAACATTAGGAATTTTGATTTTCAATTGCTTATAATTTATCATCCCATATACACAAAATATTATATGTATTTGAGTTATTTTAAATAGGAGAATTGAAATAGATATTCCAAATTGGGTGTTGTTACTTGAAAAAATTCAACTAGAGTAAAAATAGCATGGAACCAATACCCTTTATAAAGAAATATATATTCACTTATAGACAGCATATTCCTGCAACAACAGACATTTCACGTTTTACTGTTCGATAATAATATCGAAATAAAAGAGCAGTGTCTGGATACTTTTTAACGGTCTGTACATACAAGGTTGCATGGTAAATTATTTAAAAAGGATTTTTTTTAATTTATAAGAAAAAAGTTAAATCAATCAATTCAAACTGGACGTAAGGCAGGATAAAAGCCGGATATGTCTTCTTTTTATATTCAAAATTTTATTTATTCATTCACTTTTTTTAAATTAAAAGGGTTATTTCTCTGCCTGAGATTTTACGGCAGCACAACAAAAAGTTATCTTTAGTTGGTAAAGTCCCATCTCAAATTTCGAGGCAATTTCATAGAAATTCGTCCAGTGGCCGATAAACACCGAAATGAGGGGACCCGGAGAGGGCTGGACTGATATATACAAGGAAAGGCACCGACGAAATCAGAGATATACGACGACGGCTGACAACACAGTCAGTGATAAACATCATGAAAAATTCACACGGCCTTTCGAAAAAGGCGCATATTTTCGAAAGCGGGAGGAGGCCAGAAGGGCCCCTGCGAGAGGAATGCTGGGCCTTTTTCGAAGAATCGTCTCTGCCTATCGCCAGGGGTCGCGATCCACCATTGACCTTGCCACCGACGAAAGACACAAAACAGAAGTGGAAAAACATGAAGGAGGGGTCCTCCGCATTCCTTTCATGGGGCGATGTTGAGGGAACGTCATTCCAACCCCTCCTTTATGCAAAAACGAACTCCTTAGAGGGGGTGATCCACACCCTATCCTTGTCCTTCCGTCTGTATTACTTCCTTCCTCAGGGATGGAGGATGAAAAGAAAGAAAAAAAATATCAGAAAGTTCAGAGACCGGGATTTCTACTCCCTTCGAAAGGAAGAAGTGATTTTTTTTTTTTTTCTCTTCCCACTTTATCCTAATTTCACTTTTGAACATTCACCTGTAGGCCGGAAACAAGATCAATACAGGAGAAGGGGGGAGGGAAAGAATAAATGAATGAAGCGCGGGGGGGGGTGAAAGAAATAAAAAAAAAGAGCAGGGAAAAAAAACTTTTATTTAAGAGTTATTGGTCCATCTTATTCACTTTAGCTTTTGCAGGAAGACCAGGCGAATCAATTAAAATTTCAAGAAATATTTTTTACAGCATATAATTTAAATGTTTTCATACTTCTGATATTATACGAAAAATGGCCTCGTTTGATTGAAATTCTCTATTTCAACACATAATGATAAAGCTGCGTTCAGATTCATCATTGCAATTAACTTTTCACAATTTCATATCTTGCAAATTTGAATGCAAATATTTCTGGTACTTGGCCTGCAACAACTGTGACAAAAATTAAAGAATAAGAGGTGAAAAAACAATATCGAGAAAGAGCCACAAGAAAATGGAAGCAAATGCGGCATAGAATACGAAGTAATACAGCAGAGCGCATTTTTTAAAAATTCCAATTCAGATAAACTTAACAAGAATTAATCCATTTACAGTAAAAGTATAATTAGACAGCATATGCAAAGGAAACTAAATAGTAGCAGCTGAAAGGGGCAGAGATGTAAAATTAAATTATTTTATCACTAATTTTGGAGCAGAGTAATAAAAAAAATTTAAGAGATGCGAATGGCGTTTCAGAGCCAAATAAAGAAAATGGCTTTAAATATCTAAGATAATTTCATCCTGAGGAATAGTAGCACTAAAGTTTTTTTTATATATAAACAAAAACACAAGTTTTTAATAAATAAAAATTTAAAGTGATTGCTTACGTTCGATACCTTTTTTTTTTTTTTTTTTTGAGGAAAGGGGGAGTAAAGCTTTTTTTTTTAAAGTTTCATTTGGTATTTTCTAATAAAAGGATAAATCTATAAAACATGTCATCATCATATAAAACATCATCTGCACATGTCGTTTTTTTTTAATTGACACATCTGAAGCAAATTTTGATAAGATTTCGCGAAATAGACTAAAATTCTAATGGAATAACTATAGTTTCCTTCATGCGCCAAGCACTAAATATATTTATCTTCAAAATGTACTAAAATCTAAAAGATTTTTCCTGACATTCCAATTATTTTCTAATGAAAAGGGCTATAAATATTTAATGCATAACAAACCTTTCAGTTTAATTTATTGACAATATTATACAAAACCTTTCTTGAAAATTTCATTAAAAACTTTTTCATAAAATTGGAGATATTACGTTAATGGTTTATAAGTTACTTCGAAAAGATAATTTTGGGAAAAACGCATTTAGCATTTGTAATTATAATAAAAATTTCTCCTTAGAAAACAGTCTAAAATTCTTTCCCCTCATAAGTTACACCTTCTTTTTTTAAGTATTTAATAAATATTGAAAATACAAAATGACAATTTTAATAGGTATTCAAGCTTATACTGGAGGGTTCCTGCGTTTAAACAACGATGGAAAAACAAAATTTGCACACAAAATCGAAGAAAGCTTCAAGGTTTGCGTGTGTATGTAACTGCTCTATGTGATAATCTTTGGTCACATCACAGTGAAATAGTATCTCCACTATCTTCTTGATTTTAGAAATAATAAAATTTAATTTTTTCCCTTAAAGAATAGAAATGGTGTAATTTCTCCTGAAATTTTCTAGATCTTAATGTATCTTCATTTAATTGTAACACTTCCCCCCCCCTCAAACAGCGTTTCTTATTTACATACAATTTTTCGTCACGACTGGAGGACTCATTGCATTGGCATTTCACATCATAACTGTAAGGCATCATATAGAGTCAATGATCGTCCAATAATTTGATGATCTACTATTTTCAAAAGTTTATTGAGAGCAGCACCATTATTTAGTATAAAAAAACGCATGCTTTCAAAGTGGAATAAATTATTTCTAATATATTTTTATTTTCGCTAAGTAGTTTTAATTTAAACTCAGTAAAAAATTTAATGCTTTAATTTTTTTTAAATAATAAATTTCCCGCCTTTTATTAAGAATTTCTTCTTATCTTCCGACATTCCTTCTTATTAAAGAATAGATGGCATCAATCCGATATTTTAATATGGGTCTTAAGACTTCTGTAGATCAACTAATACAAATAGAACAAATTAAAGCTGAAAATTCAAAAAAAAATGTATAAAATAACGACGCATATGCTTTATACCGTCTGCAAATAGGCAGAATCTGTATCGGTTAAAAAATCCAAAAGTCTTCTAAATGCCTGGCAACAAAAATATTTGAAATTCCCATGAAGCGATCAAAGCAACGATTTGACAACGCAAGCGATGAGGTAAACTTCAAATTTCTTGTCCATTACATGCTTTTTTCCACAACCTATTAACACATCATTCGCAAGAATAATGAATATTAAATCAGAAAAAAATTAACAAAGAGATAAGTTCATATCAGACAATTGTAAAGCGAACATGGTTTCATTTCACTCAAGTAAGAAATAATAAATTAAGTGATAAATAATATTCGCCATGCATATATTATTCCGATAAAAACAAAAGAAAAAATGGATCTGCAGTTCAAAAGATCAAAGATCGAGTAGTTTTGAATTTTTGACATGTTGCAGTTGGTTCCACGTTTCCTACCTTGGTTTCAACGGCACGCCTTCTGGTGTCAGGAAAAAAACATCAAAATATTTTTACTTTCCCTATGTTTTTTTCCTCCATATTTCCTAAAAGGTTGGTTTTAAAGGTGACATTTACACAAAATTTAATACACCTTTTGAAATTTAATGAAATAAATTAATTAAAAAATTTGTCAATTCGCTCTCTTGCGATAATTTTGCATGGTTCTTTATGGTTTCAAATTCGTTTAAGCATGTTAAATGTCTACTCCAATGTAAAATTCTTAATGTCAACTTCTTATTTTCTGCTACTTCAAAGTTCTATCCTTTTCTCAATTACAATACTTGTAAAACACGAAAGTGTCCACAAAAGAGCTACCCCCGACCTGCCTTAATATAAGGGGATGACCAAGAGAACTGGACGTTTAAAAAGAGTATTGTGGTGAACGTTCCCCATTGTGGCGTGGTACATCTCTTACTAAAAGGTACCGATCTGTCATCGAAATGCATTAGTTCCGATTTCACACCCAACTAGCTTCATGTATGGAGCGGCGGACTTCAGTACTTTGCGGCCCCAAGCAGTTTAATTTGCTTTCACATTTCAATACGTTTTTAACATGCTAGTAACTTACCTTAGGTTAAGCGTAACTTTGTGAATATGCAATTATCTTTATTAATTTAATATAATTTCAGACTGCCTAGCATTCACGCTTATTTTTATCTTTACTAATAATAAATATGCGTGTGCATGTTGGCGCTGTATAGGTCAGACTGTTTGACAATAGAGCTACTAAACTTGATACATATATAGATTGAAGAGTAAAGTGTGCATATCGAGGCAATTTTTTTAAAAATTTTAATTGGTATTTTAAATAATAAAACATAGTGAAATTATGATATTTTTCTACAAAAATCGCCGAAATTATTGCAGCAAAAAAAAAAAAAAAATAAATAAAAAATATTTTTACATTATTTTAAAATTAAAAACATTATCTTTTCAAAAACTACTTTAATATTCGTTTAAATTTTTCCCGAATTTAAATAATTTTTATTTTTATTTTCTGCTTAGTTTCCAACAATAGATGTTGCCCTAAAATTCAAACTATTTTTATAGTTTCATCAAATATTGAATAACGTCATTGTCTTCCACTGTTGATAGCTAAAAAAGGATCCTGTTCATACCGCGTAGTTTAAAAGACGCATAAAATTAACTGTGCTTTTACGTTTTTAGTAGTGCTATGATGCCATGGGCCTCTCTATTTAAAAAGTTGAAATACACAATGAACAAATGTAAAACAAATGAAATAACATGATTTTAATATTTGGGAATTTGACGGAATGACAGACATTAAGTTATATGTAAAGGTTTGACTAAAATATACTCAATAGCTCCGGCGAACCCAATTACTTTAGTCAGTTACCAGTACAGTAAACTCCGAAATTTGGTTTGCCCAGACTACAGAGCAAACCCCCATGAAGGCGATGAAAAGCTCAATGGATTAACTTGAGTCATGAGATCACCAAAATATTCACTGCTTATTGAAGAGATATGCGAAAGAAGATTAAACGATCTTGATCACATCAAAGTTGATCCTGTCCAGGGATTTTTAAAATAATATTTTATAGCAGTGGATGAAGCCCTCTTATGACACTAAGATGTCCCGCAGCGGAATCTTGTTCCGCACTATACCTGCAATGGTAGACTGACATACTTACTAATGTATTATAATTCAAACTTAGCTGTGATGCTTGATGGATAATACCTACGGCGCGAAAAGAAAAGCCATCAAAGGTGCAGAAAGTAAGCGTGGAAAAAATTTACATTCATCGAATATATCAAGTCACACGTTCAAAAACTTCTCAAGAACAATTTTTAGCGATTAAGAACAACAAGATGCATTTAATGGATCGTTGAAAAAGATTTTGAAAAAAGCAAATGTAGCAGTATAGTAGGCAGAAGTGGATGCAGATACACTAATCATTGAAGCCTTTACTTTCATTGAATTTCAGTATATCTTTTCCGTAGATGGTGATGATTTTTTATTTTCCTAAAGGATTAACTGCTGTAAAAAAGAACTTGTATTCTCGAAAACACAGTAAAGGTAGCAACGACTGGTGTGAAAAAATTCAACACCGTCTTTTAGATATACCTGTAACGGAATGATTTTGCTCATTCACATTTTTATTATAAATCTGGCACAAGAGCAATATTCAACAATGGGCCTTCAAACTATTGCTTTCTTTTAGCAGGGGGGGGGGGGGGACTGTACTTCAAACTTAAAGCTTCTACTAACCAAATGGTTGAAGAAGGTGGACACTTTTGATTCATTTGTATGAAGGTAAACTAACCCATATGATATCAATATCTTAAAAATGCTATTTTAAGCACAAAAGGATGACAAAAATCTTCTGGAGTAGGACTGCATACCAGTTCTTGTTTTACATTCCCTCCGCCTAAAAAAGGAAAGAAACATAACTCCTAGATCAATCCTTAAAATGATATCTTGCAACTCTACCAGAAAGAGTGGAAGAATGTTTATGGACTGCAGGAAAACAAGTGCAGCAAGTTACTTCCCTGCACATTGTTAAAAGCTTGTAAAAACGCCTCAGGCGCTGAAGATGAGGACTAAAGGACGGCATGACAAAATGGCACCGCCTTCCCTACATGCAGTTAAATACGGAATATTTACATCGAACTGGATTTACTTATATTGACGTCTCTTTGGAAGTAATGCGAGGATTCTTGAACTGAGTGAAGAGGACGAGGAGCACTACACTGAACATAAACAAGAATCTCTCATGAATACCAAAAAACTGTCAACAGTATTTGTTCTGGTAAATAATAAATTGCCAGTCACTAAATTTTTAACTTCTGTAATAAAAGTTGGGAACATTTTTTAATGCTATTTATATCGTTACAGTGTAAGAATTTATGGTTGCAACGACAACGACTGTCAACTGCAAAAAAAAAAAAAAAAAAAAAAAAGCACGACGATTGTGTTTCTGCATATGATTTTTTAATTCTTTTCCTTGGAACAGCAATATTGTTCTTGAAATTTAGGTCATATAAGAATGTCTCTTGTGTTTTACTTATTGCAGATTTATTCACCTTTGAAACTGATGTAAAAAAAAGGAATAAGAATGCCAACAACTTTTTGAGAAATCGGCGTTTTGTTTTTTTTTAAGCTTGCATTAGTCCTTTTTTAAGAGTTATAAAGCTAGTTTTGGACTCAAATTTAAGTAAATTTCATCTAGTTTGAGCCAATAAATAAGCTATTTTTTTATAAAATAAACCTCTCAGAAGATTTTGGAAAAAAATTAAGTAAAGGTTTTGAAAAAATGTCAATCCAACAATTGGGTGTTTAGAGTAAGGTCTATTATTAACATAGCACACACACAATAAGAAAATCAAAACTACACGAACTTGGGCACATCAAAATGCGGAGCATACTGCCAATGATGGTGTTAATGAAATGATTCGTCAACCAGCGGTAGTAATGATTCGTCGAACGTTTTTTTTTCAAACCACAGGATTTATATAAGGAGCAAAATTATTCAAGACTCTTCCCCCTTAATCCATCGTGATCACAAACCATTATTCCTAAAAATACGCATCATCACTCACAAGTGATTAAAGTGTCGACATCATAACACCGAATTTTTTGATAATTAAAATACATCTCATTATATATTTTGAACAAGAAATAAAAAGAGATGCAATAAAATGGATTTTTTTATTCGGGATCAAAACAAAAAAAAAAACTTTATTAAAGCATTTCTGATTTTGATTCGTAAAGTACACCCGTGCCTTTTATCCAATGATTTTTAATTAATATGCACTGATTTCATAAATTACATATTATTCAAATAAGGCTTGAAGAGTAATAACTGATACATTCATCTTTCAAATTGCTAAACTTGCCAGCTAAAATGATCAAAAATTCGAAAAAAAAAAAAAAAATTTTTTTTCCTGTTTATTTTTGAACATTGACTTGAGAGCAGGAAATATGAATCATTTCCAAGTAAATCTGCTCTGTTTCTCGTTTATTTCCTTTTTGAACATTTACTCAAAGCCAGAAAGAAAAATTCTCCATAAATTTTGATTTCTTTAACAGGATATATATATATATATATCTTTCAGATTGAATGATTACAAACATTGTGGAATCTCCAAATTTATATCAAATTCACTAATATGAAGCACCAAATTTGTGGAATCAAAATGTAATTATGTTAATTGATGAACTGATAATGAAGCTCTACAAATATTCTAATCTCGTGAAGAACATACCAGTGTGCAAAACTTCAAAGTTCCAACACATCATCAGAAAATGAGAGGAAAACTTATTATAAAATTCCATGCATACAAATATGAGGCGAGCCATGATAAGTAAAAATAATTTGAAAGGCAAGAAGTAATTTGAAAGATTTTTTTTTTTTTTTTTTTTTACGATTGATTACAAAAATGGGAACTTGAAAAGAAATACGTATGAAAATAATTACTTATAAACTTGGCTTATAAAACGAGAGCGCATCGATATCAGTACAAATGATGACAGTTCAAAAATCAAAAGTAATAAAAACACAACAGTAGATATAAACCCACCGAATACGAATGAATGCAGAATGCCTGGTATGTTAAGGATGTAAAAAAAAAAAAAAAAAGTTTTCACCCTAGTATGGGTTTGGAACTGGCCATCATATGAAGCCTCAAGTAAACCCGATTCAACTGTTCCGAAACTGGTTTGGACAGAGAAACCACAGTCGGGTAAAACTTTTTAGGTATGTCGGCTAACAGGTTTCTGTGCAGGAGACCACCCTCGGGGGAGGGAAGAGGTCAAGGGGTTCGGGGCAATGATTCTTGGAGGGAATTCTAAGAAAGCGGGTAAATATGGGGTAAACAAAGTTCGGGAACCGCAAGGTCAAAGCGAGCTTCTCCCCTCCACAGGATGCCAGCGATAAAGTTACCCTAATCTCAGACGACCGGAAATCAGCAGCTGACGTCACGCGCACGGAGGAGGAAGACGCGGACAAGATTAATTAGGGAGCGAGACTTCATATTAAAAATCTCAGAATCGAATTACTGCCGGAAATGTACGCGAAAAAACCGAATTTTTCGGCAGAACTCTTAAGATGGGCAACTGCTCAGAACAATTCACTTCTGCAGCTTTCTAAGTTTTTCTTTTTATTTAATAAATAGTCCAACAGTAAAATCCTCAAGTGAATGAAGACCCACAAAAACATGATTTCATGTTTAAGCTAAGAAATGCAAAATCACAACGTTATCAATATATAAGCATTTAAAGAAAAATTACATAATGGGGGGGGATTTGCTTTATTTTGAATTTTAATTTATCAAAATAAATTAGAATTACAGGAGATACTGTGTTAGTTGAAAATCCAAGGAACCACTCAGAAGCTAATAGCTTTTAATAAACTCAAAATCGCAACTGTACCTGAAACGCATATTTATTTGCACGAAAAAATAATCATATATTCACCTCTTTTGTAGTTGTTAAAAAAGTTAATAAAATTAGAAACATATTGCATACCGATTTCGGGCCAAGATCATTCTACGCGTGTGTTAATGTTTCAAATGTAATAAAAAAAGCGCATAACGTTTATTTGATACCCAACAGAAATTATATGTTCAATTAAAGTAAAGCATAAAGTAAAGTTCAAGTAAAGCATCTCTAATTTATACGTGATTTCGTCATAACCGTGATTCACCCATAACCACTGCAAAGATCTCAGTTACATTTCGTTTTTCCCTGTTTTCAAACATTCATAAATTTTCTACCTCGTTCATTATCTCTATGTTCCAATTGCGAGGGAAATCCTTCTTAGAAGGGCCTTTCCTACCAGCCAATTCCAAATAAAGGGCGCAGGAAGGGTAAAACATTCTACTACTGGAGAAGTGGGGGAACAGAGAACAGCAAGGATCACTTTACCAAACTAGTCTATCTGATAAGAACATAACTCTCGAATGCTGCTCTACTTTTTAAAATATTTCAAAAACACTTTCATTGCAAAGAAAAGACTGAAGAAAATACGATTAGCAAATGTGGAACTGGGAAGAAAAAATCCGATCTTCCAGCTTAAATTCTGAAAACCGAGAGAGAAGGTAATAAGGTGAAAATACAGTTCCGAAAAATGAAAGAAAATTAATGAAGATTGTAATGTTGAAAATCAGATATTCTCACCCCCCCCCCCCCCCTCTTTCAACTAGATGCTTTTTTTTTAAATTCAAAAACTCGACATGATATTTCAAGTTAAATTATAAGTTGAAAATAGAAAGATAAGGCAGCCGAAAAAGTTATTGAATTCAAACATTTTCCAGATAAAATTTGATGAAATATTGCTAAAAAGTGCATATGTTAAAATAGGAAACTTTTATCATCTCCTGCCAACAATAATTTTTTTTTCAACATTCTAGGTAACATTTCTAGGTAAAATCTAGCTTTACAATTATTAGGTGAAAAGAATCTTTTAGGTTGTGCAAAATGATAGTGGAAATCACGGTAGCTATTTTTTTTTAAATCAAATATTGTAGAAAATTTTTAAACCAATAAACGCTGACGTCAATTGCTAATATCTTAATTTTAATATGGAAAATAAATAAATTTGCTCTTTATGAATAAATGCCCTGCCACTAGCATCAAGAGATTTTTGGCAGATTCCAAAAATGGTTTTCTTTACGCTCAATTCGAAGAAACAACGCTTAAGACCTACTAATTTATAGTATATCATTCGCAGAAGAAAGAACAGAAAGTATTTACTCCAACACGCACTTCAAGACAGATGCAACCAAGGCGTTAAATATGCTCCAAGATTTTAAATCTGAAAGAAGGATTTGCTTCATTAAAGGAGGGTTACCAGGAGCAAACCTTTATGATGAATGGAATATCAAGGAAGAAAACGATTTGTACGAAGAAACGGTGACCATGAATGAAAAAGAAAGGCATCTCGGGCAATTACTTTGAAGGAGTGCGTGAATTCCCACACTGATATCATGATTTCGAGATTCATCAAAAATTAATAGGCGATATTGTTTGGTGTTTGTTGTTTGGTTTGGTTAACGATGTTAAAAAATAATAGGACGTTCATTTAATTTCCTTTAAAAATAATAAACTCCACTGCAAAACTATTGATTTCAATGATTTTTTATATTTATTTTCTATTTAACATTATATTTTATATTCATTTGTTTCTTCATTTCTGGATTTCAGACTTCAGATGGCCGGAGCATCTTTGCAGAATATCCTAGGTGCAAGGCAGATCAAGCCTTCCCCAATCATATTCTTAAATGTTTAAATTTCACTATTTTTGAGATTTTAAGAGATCCGCTATTGCTTTTGAACTTTTTAGAGATCTTTGGTTTCATGGAGGTGGTACAAAGCAGCTGTACCACTTGGGATCAGAAACAACAACAGACTTTATCATGTCCAAATAACTTCTGGAATTAAGGTTGATGGTGAGTTAACTCGCTAACTGGATGCGTAAAGTGCTGGAAAGACGAAATTTAGCCTATGGTTTTATTAGCAGATATTAAGACACTTATCAAATTTTGGCAACATTCTACCGAAGGTAAAATCCATTCACGATTTTCTTCATGTTGCTTTCATACTTAACAGAAAAAGTGCCACTTGTTAAAATAAAAAGAATCAAAGGAAGAAACTCCTCGATAATGATCAACTGACCCCATTTATCTAATTTCTAAATTCCCAATGCAAAATTCTCGCAGCACATTTTTTATTCCTCTCGTAAACTACACAAATATTTCACAGAATTCTTCTGAATTAGCTTTCAACATTGGAAGAATAAAAATGAAATTCAGTACAGGATGGAACGATGAAAAAGTTTGAATTTCTCATCAAAATATAATGTATGGTTGGAAGTTAAGTAAAAATTTATTTTTAAAATCATGCCAAAAATTATAGAAAACTATCCACCTATTTATACTGGTATCATTAAAAAGATAAATTTTGAAATGAAGTAAAATTTACTTTTGTGCAATAATTTCGGAAGTTAATGCAAAAAAAAAAAAACGCCCAACTTAAGCTTAATTTTTAATTACTTGACAAAAAAATAATTGTTCCGATGTACATTCCAAGTTTTGCATGTACCGAATTTGATAGCTGTAGGTTCAACGGTCTTGCTTGTTATGCTTATTTATGTTGCTTATTTGTTGAACATGTTTATTATGTTTATTTATGGAATTGCGTCATCACGCGAAAGACTGAAGGACAGATCATCGATTCGAAATGGGTTGGAAACAGGACAAAAATTTCGAAGATCCCACTGCTGTTCCTTCCTTTTTTGTTTCCATGAGCAAATGCATAAGACTTCCACAGAGAGATTTTTGAAAATTTTGCTTTTAAAATCAAAATTAGTAGCCAAATATATGTAATATATATCAAAGCTTTAATTATCACTTATTTGGTGCAATTCCAGGGGGTTAGAAACGGTCCAATTAGGTAGCATCATGCTAGATCCTCTCAAAATGTACAATCTGTCAAAAAGGTATTGGGACACACTACAAGTTCACAGATTTGTTAGCATAATATTTTCTTAAATATACAAATGAGATGCAAATATTATTTTTATATATATAAAGCATAATAATTCAAAATAAAAGTAAAAACGAGCTCAAAAAAGTATTAAGATACTTCCTAATAAGTGAAGAGAAACAATGCAAACTTAGTTAATATCTTGTTGGACCGCCGTTGCTTTTTATTACCTCTCGTAGTCTATTAGGCATGGATTCGACCCATTTTTGTCAAAAAGATCCATCGATTTTGGCCTTCGATCAAAAATATTTTCTTAAACCCTGCTTGTTAGAAATTTGATGTTTAAATAGTTTTTGCAGCAGATAAGTAGTAGTTTCTTAGTAGGATTAAGATTTCAACTTTCTGAGAGAAGACTCCCTAACACTATTACAGTGACAGAGGACCCATAACACGCAAATATCAGCAGTATCATTATCTTGGTACAATTTAAAATGTCTAGATTCCCAGCTTGCTCGCATTCGCTTTAAATTTCACTTGAGAATGTCAAGATAGACATTTATTCTTTGTACCATCAATAAAATGTAAGTTCCCGACACCAGTGTTTACCATATAACCCAAATGATTTGATTGCCACCTCCATATTTGACAGTAGGCTGTAAGTTTTTGTGATGCAGTGCTGTATTTGGTTTCCACCCAACTTTTTTCTTGCCATCTGATTCGAAAATGTTATATTTGCTTTCATCAACAAAAATTATATTTTCCTTGCTTGCTTTACATACATTTTACTAAATACCAGTCTAGCTTCTCAATTTGCATTGCAGATGTGGGGCTTTCTTTGAGGAGAAGACTAGTTTCTGGATTAAAGTGAATTTGTTTCACAATCCACTTCTTCTCTTTACGTTTATTAAATATCCTGGAAAGCCCTGATTGTTTCTTTTCATGCAATTTCACACTATTTGTTTTCATGAATCTGTAAAAAAAAAAGTAGAACTTACTCAATTTCAAAATATGTCCTATACAGCGAACAGATTTTCCTTTTTTTCAGACAACTTATTATAAAATTTGGCACATCAACCGATATATCTTTGTTTCTCGCAATTTTTTTCACCCATAAGAAATCAGTTGAAACTTTTATGCTTAAAATTATAGTCTAAAAATATGGTAGAAAATTCAATTCAATTGATGTGCTGTGCTATATATTTGTTGAATTTCCCAATTCAAAAGTGTCCAAATACTTTTTGACTCCTATTCGCTTTTGAATTACATTTGAAAAGCTATATCCAATTACAATTCTAAAATACAAATAAATTTTTTCTTTACAAACTATACACCAAATGTTAAAATATAACTTGAATCATTTTGTTTTTATTTTAACGTGATAAGTAGTTTTATATTCATGCCAAGTTTTCGCAATACTTTTTTTGAGGGATTGTATATTGATTCAAGTGATATGTAAGCGTGGGTAGGTGATTTCACTCACGCTGTTTTTTCTTGAATGAAAAAAGAAGCTAACAAGCGGATTCCTGTAGTGAGAGTTGCCCATGACTGCTGTGAGATTGCACAACTGATACGTAGCCAACACGCACTAACAAGCCGCCGCGAACTATACATATAATAAACACATATATATAATAAACAATCGTCTACGAGAAATGAATCAAAGAAAGAATCATCTATGAGAAAAACAGTTATTTCTCATTTTAGATTCATTAACTGATCGATTTTACCACTTCGAATAAAGCAATTAATAGAATGAAACTGAGCAAAGTGAGCAATTCGCACCCTGTATGTTCAAGGTTCTTTTTGAAATGAGAAATTTTATTAAAGATTATTACTGAAATAATTCTATAACAAAAAAATTAGTACATTTGCAGATTACTGAGGATACAAGTCAAGGACGAAAAAAATGCAATAAAAATTTTACATTTTTTAAGTTTGGACAGGGAATTAATCATGATAAAGTGCCCGAGAGAAGTCTAACTTATTTTTTGTACTTAACCGAAAGAATCTTTTTTATTTTTTTTTAAGTTTTAGCATTTGCTTGCGCGCGAACATACACAGGCCAGGGATCTTTGATACTGTGCGTCCAAAATGTGATAAAGATCTACAATTTTGGTGATTAACCCACCTTATTCTTAGCGTTTTTCGAGTTATTACAACAAATTCATATGGCTTAATTTCCCGAAGTATTCCTACCAAAATTTGATAAAGATATACAATCTTGGGGTTCAAACAGTGCACTCAATTTCATCCCTCCAGCTCGTTCCGTTTTTGTGATATCGTATTCATAAATCAAATATAGTTCAACTCGGAAGTCTGTAAATATTCAATAAACGGTTTAATTAAGGTACTTTCGCTTTGCATCCTGCATGTGCCAGAGAGCAAATACACACGTGGAAGAGTTCACGCGAAAGAATTTGAGAAAAACGGGCGCAATCCGGATGATGCAACAAAACAAATCGTATCCACCACGACGTTCTCGGACACTATGACGCGATAACACGAAACCGTTTGGAATCGAATTTCCAAAGAAAAAATCAGATGGGAAATAACCTTAAAACAACACACAGTGGATGACGGGTAATAAACGGGTAAACAGACAAATAATTTAAGCTAAATAAATGCTCAGGCATGGAAAAGACATCCCGCCGACATTGCCATCGTCCAACTGCGTTCGAAAGGGCAGGTCGTAACTCTTCCCTGAGTGGATGACAGCAATCAACGGACACGCCTCCCACTACGACTTGGGCCAATGAAGGGTAGGAGATGGTTTCCCTGCTTTCCATTCATGTGATCGGTGGGTGGAGCTGTGGTCGCACCGATTGGTTGGAGGTTTTAGTTTTTAATTAAGATCTTATTACGTTGGAATTTTAAAAAATGAAATTTTGCGTTATATTTATGCAAAATTATCGATTTTTATCAGGAAAACATGAATTAAAAGATAAAAAATACAGAAAAAATCAACTTTTCCTGTAATTCTAATGATGCTTTTATGCAATGAAATTTATTTAATCAAAATTGTACTTTAAATTTATACTTCAAATACATGCCTTCAGTTCGTCTGATTATTTCAATAAATCATATGTTTGCATTTGCTATTCACTCCAATATCTAACTTTTCTTTTCCGAAATTAATTATATAGATAAATACTGAATGCTAGGACTACGGACGTAAGATTTTGGTGATTAAATAAATATCGATGCATTTACTTAAAATATCAAGCACGTTTTTCAATCATCATACGTGTGATAATTAATTTTTAAAAACGCTTCGTAACCATCACATTAAAAGAAAATAACCTTTGAGTCTCAGATGGGTCGCATGCACCGTAAGAATATCTTCATAAATGTAGACCCAGCGATTTCTTATTTAGTGCACTGGAAAATAAGGGCATTCCCAATTTCGAAATTATAGAGATGCCTCCTTTGTACGGCTTGGGATTTTCATGGATTTAGCAGCCATTCATAGTCAACATTTATCAAAAGATTGACTATCTGTCGGTCTGCTTATTCGAAGGCATATAAAATCGATCATTATAAAATGTAAAAACTAGAAAAACATAATTGGTTTTATAATCTTCAAATTAAAATCATAAACCCGAATCATAATTTTAGACTCAAGGAGAATAGGTCCAGATGTATACTGAATTCTTATCATTGTACTGGGAAGTACAAGAATGTCGGGGGCAGAAAACTAACTGCGATTTATAGCTATATTTTATTATTTTCCTAAAAAGAATTTACTGATAAGTGTGGTTATCCAATTTTCATAAAAAATTCGTTCTAAATATCAAAACTCGTTTCAGGCAACTTTTCACGTTATAACTGTAGCTCGCTTTCCATTGATGCAGAAAAGATTTCCATTTATCCACGGGAAAATTTCGATATCTACCAAGTTTGAAAGCTGCCTGAGGATTGAAACATCCCTTTTTCCTTCAAATAATTTTCATCTCATCGCCAGAAAAAAATGAATTGATTCACGTCATTTATAAGTATTGAAATCAACAACAAAAAAAAACAGTTATCACCATACGATTCTTAAATATCAAGGGTTATTTGAAGACGCACAATGAATTGCCAGACAGTAATCTCAGCAACAATATTATGCGGTCAAACAGTAAGTCTGCTAATTTGAAAATTTAATCCTGAAACCTATCCTGTAACGAGTTAACAAAATGGAAGTGTAGTAAGTGAAACTATTATTTCTTACACATATACATGAGATAATTATGTCACTACTATGTGAATTTCTTTTTCTCCGCACAATCTAATATCAATAACTTTTCATTATCTCAGGTAAAAATTCGTCCTGGCTACCACCGAGAGCCACAAAATGCCGGAATTTGCAACTACTCGAGATTTTCGGAAGCAATGGCGATTCCAACTTCCTTTTCTGCAGGTTAAAAGTCACTAAGCGGACAACCTCTTAACAATGATCCTTGTGAAGTTTCTTTCATCGATAATAGAAATGTTTTAAAAGACATTCAAGCATCTTTTGTCTCATATATACACGAGTGGATGGGCAAGTTTTAATGTAGAAAAAGAAATATATTTATATGTAAGTGCTATTCATCCTAAAATGAATAACACTTACTTATTCAACTAATCTTTTCTGAAGAATGGGACTTAAACATACGCATTATACGAACGTCCTACTAGGAAAGGTGATCTATCAAATCAAGTGCTTAAAAAACTCTTCAAAGCTCTAAACTTTAACAAAATAACCAATATATAAATATTCTTATTTCCAAGATCCTGCAAAACCATCCCCCGGAATCACTGTAAATCTTCGTATGACAAAGTATTACAAATAGTTGCCTTGATTTTTAATAATCATACATAATTTCTAAAGGACAAATCAGTACTTGCGACTTTGAGCGAAATGATCCAAGAAATCAGAATAGTGGTTGGTTAGTGGACCTTCGAGAAGAATGATTGAAACCACAAAGTGGAAAATAGCTAAAAAGGCGCCAAGCGACGAATTAATTAAGGATGAACCTCATGTTTTATTTTAGAGCACCATGATCATCATTGAACAAAGACTGAAACAAGATAATGTAAAAATTCCTTCTTTGATATACGTGAAAAAAGTGAAACTTGAAAAAATTGTTAAACACTTCAGGAAGTTTGTCAGATTGTAATACCTATTTCTGAAAATTTTTCGATCCATTACTACGTATATACTTTCAAGCTTTATACTCTTTTAGTGCTTCTATTTTTCAAGCTTTTCTTGTTCAAAATTAGTAGTCCGACTGCCCAAAAATCGAGAAAACCATTATTTATTTAAATTTCATATGGCATTCGAAACAAAAATGATCGGAAGCACCCCACCCCCTGGAAAAACATTCTTGTGCTTCACAGGCAAATAATAATGATTATTTTCATCAGCTTTCATAATTTCGTTTCTTTCTACATTTCTAACTGCTTGCAAAAAAAAAAAAAAAAAATTCATACATGTAAAAAAAGACATGATAGAAAAACGAGACAAGAAAATCCAATAAAATGAATTAATTTGCCATTTTCAGTTAAGAAATAAGGGACATGCCTAATGTCACTTCTGAAATCACATGCTAATGCACACATACTAAAGTTATAATATACTTGGATCACTGCCTAATTGGAATGTTATTAAAAATAATTGTATTCTCTGCTTAATTTCGATAAAAATGGCAAAACAGCAACTGGTTTTAGATAAAAACAATTGAAGTTGAACGCAAGGAGCAATAAAAATCCTTGTCATTGCCGTTTTTCTTACAGGCTGATATATCCTGCATTGATTGGGGTGAATATAATATGTCTCTCATTAATAAAAAAAATTAACTCACGAAACCATCATTAAAGCCTTCCTTATGTTTTACAGTTTTAAAGTGTTCGTATACAAAATTAAATATCAAGGAGTAACAACTGTTTATAAAGTTTTCGCTTTTTTTATGCAACAAGGTCTCTATTATCCACGGTTGTCAGTTTCAAAATGTCGTTAAAAAATTCAATCTTTACTACTAATAAAGATCAATGTGTTGGCGCTGTACAGCCTAGACCGTTTGCACATTTGGCGCATACATAGCTTAGAACGTGCATCTCGGTGTATTTTTTTAAATTTTTAATTAGAATTTTAACTAATTAGAAATAAAACTGAATGTTGGTAATTTCCCACGATACCTTCCGATAATACTATTGTACAAAAATGAATTTCACACCATTTCAAAGTTTGAATAAATCTTTTAAATGATACTATTTGAAAATCTTCACAATTCCCCCCCCCCTTTGCCTAATTTGCATTAATAAATTACATTGCAGCCCTGAAATTCATACTGCTTCCATTGTTGAAAGCTAAAGAAAGATTCCGCTTAATATCTTTGTAGTTCACAAAACGAATAAAAAAAAGTGTAGTTACAGTAATATTAAATTTTATAGATAGATGAATCCAAGTTTACATTTTTAACAGCCCTATAACGACACGGGACTGATCTCCATTAGAAAGATTTATGTAAAACAATGAACATATATAAGACAATGAAAATAGCAAAGTCCAACAAATCAATGTAATCATGGACATGAAATTGCATCTAAAAAATATTCGTGATGATTTGCGGCCTTATTCCGCCATTTACTGATAATCCGCGAAGTTGATAAAGTGGCAAACGGCAGAAAATCATTTTACAAAATAATTAATAAAATTTTAATAGCCACTGCAACAATAACTTTTTTTAATAAAACAAACGCAATTTCTCGAGGAATTGGTGTCAATCTCACGGCACCAAGCCTAGTGGCACCAGAAACGGAAACGCCCCGCGATTGAGAATAGAATCGCTCCTTTGCTGATCAACCTTGCACACACCAGGAAGCTGTTGAGACTCTGAATGGGAAACGCACCCCTCCGCACACGTGAAAGGACGTGCGAGGGACGCCCAGCCCCACACGGGGCCTCCAGTTTTAAGAGGGGCCCTCTTCTGGGGACAGAGCAGGAATCGCATTCACGCCACGTCGCTTCTTGAATGGAAGTAAGAGTTATAAATAGAGAGCAAGTTCCTAATAGAAGGGTGCGTGCCGATTAAGATTCTCCAAGATTCGGACCACATGGGGTTTCTACAAAATGTTCAACTACACATTACATATTATAAATAGAATTAAATATTTTTCATACGGGTTTGGATGTTTTCTTTCTTATCGATTTATGCCCAAATTTGAGACTGATCCACATTGCATATGGCAATGTGGATCATTCCTTGTTTCATTCTTTTGTTTTAATCAATCTTTGTCAATTTCTTTTGTTTAAATCAACGAGCTACAGAAAACTTAAGCTTTTGAACTACAGAGTTAGCATATTATACAAGACAGATTTAAAGTTCTAAATATATATATGTGTGTGTGTGTGTAATAATTTCTAATTAATTTACATTATAAAAATAATTTCCTAATCACTCCAACTCCAGCACCACTATTACTTGCACTGCTGAGTTGGAAGGTTCCTATATAAACAAAACACTGCGTCAACAATTTCCTTTCTGAAATAATACAGGTTAAAAGTACTTCCTCAATGTCTCTCTCTGCTGCTTTCTACATTCCAACTCAATTTTCCATGCTGCAACATTTGCATCATGGGTCTTGAATATAAATCTTGACAATAGGGAAAAAAAAAAAGATTAAAAAAAACTGGGGCATTTCGTTAGATTATGAAAAATTTAAAAAAATGTGAAAGCACTCAAGCCTTATGTCTTCAACGAAAGTTTTAGATATATGATTAATTTCATACCATTTACTTTTTAGAATCATCATGTTCACATGGACAAGTAAAGACAGGCTAATTTCATCAAAATTTGACAGTAATCTACAGAAGGCCACGAGCATAATTACGTGCCTCGAAATTCGTTGTTCGAAAAATGAGACAGAAATAGACTTTTCAATTTCGAGGAGCTCTGAAATGACAAAATAAATCAAAATATCGAGGTCAAATTTTTCAACTATTACAATACTTTTATTTGATATCCATCGTATGAGGGGAAGAAAAAAGGATTAATTTATATATAATAAGGTCAGGCATATTGTTAATACATACCTCTTCCCCCCCCCATCGTTTCAATAGAGAATTTTTATTCCTCACCCTTTCCATCGAGTCGGAATTCGGATCCAAAAATGCCTGATAACATCTTCCGAGTTCCTATTATCATTCGTACGCATGAATTGCGATTGGTTGTAAAAATAAAGATTTCCCCGTAGATGATTGCAGCGACAACGGAACCTGGCTCATTCCAAGCTGATAGGGTCACAACAGAAACTTAAATAATTTCTGTTGTTCTGTTTTAAATAGTAATATAACAAGAGGGGAGGGAACATCAATATTGATATTTTTTTCCTTAACACTGAACAATTTAAAAATAAAAGTGTGTGTGTGTGTGTTTACATTGAAATTACATGTTTGAAATTTCAATGTTTTTTTTACCATAATTTATGAAAATATTTCTGTAAAACTAGCAGAATTAATCTAAAATGAGACTTTCTAATCAAAGTGTCCTCTCCTCCTCTAGTATTACAATGTGAACCTAGGGTAAGGCCGCGACTGCCTTGCATAACATTTGCGAACAACAGTCACGAAATATAGATCATTGGTGCGAATTTAGCATTTTTACTGAATCTATCATATCCTTGGTGAATTTTTTGCGATAAAAATCCCTGGTATATTGGCAAAGGAGATCCGGAAATCAAATTTGTGTTTGAGACAAAACAATAATTGCAATCAATATGATATTTCATATCATATATATAATTATTAAATTTTTGCGTTATTCTACCGTTATTATTATTATTATTTTATTTCTCTCGTTTCAACGCATATCGTTTAAAAATGCTTACTTTGCTTTAAAGTAAGCATTCAACAATGCTCAAGAGAAGACATCAAATGAAACAAAGATGAGGAAATTCAAGTTTTCGCATCAAAACACATTGGTAAAATTTTGAAGAAACACTTGAAAAAAGCAAACAAGTGATTTGCATACAAAAACTATCGATTTCGTTTATTTTTCTAATTTTTTAATTAATAAAAAATTGTTCAAAAAGGTTTTACTTCAAACAAAATCTGCAGTACACAAATTAATAACTTATCAAGACTCTCACTCTTATTAAAGGGAAAAAAATTAAAGGACGATAAAATGACATTTTCGATTCAGAAATGTAAATAAAAAAGTTGCATAAAATATTTTCATTCTTAAATTTTAAAGATATGATTACTTTCTCACTTACTATTTCTAAGTGCTTCATAGAAGAGCATTAAGAAATCTTCTTAAAGGTGAGCATTATATTCATCTTCATTTAATAAACAAAAAAATTGCACTTCAAAGTTCGAGATCACAATGCAAGCGTCTTCACACAGCAACTACTAGGTGCTAATTTCATATATGTTACTGACTTCACAAACACATTCATACTTTAGCGGGGAAAAAATTCCTTAAAAGATATGAATTCCGTAAGAATCTCTTAACGTTACTTTAGATCAGTGGCAGAAAGAAAGTCAAAATGTAGGAAGGAAATCAAGAAATCCTTATTTACATTTGAACAAAACAATGAGGTGAACAAATTCAACAAACAACTCAGCTATGCCTGAACTATCTTCTCCTTTCCAACTAGCTTGTTCGCAGATTTTTAGTGTAAAAATCATCTCTACGATTTTCCTGCTTTTTGATTTTAAATCGTTCAGTTATCTGCATTATGTTTTCCTAAGCTTTTAACATCCTAAGATTGTAATCTTAGGATTTGTTTTTCCCGACATATTTAGAGAGGCATTTTTCTAGATATTTAAGTTTTTCTTATGATGTAAAAGTTTGCTACATCACCATTCTTTAATTATTATAATTCAGCTGAGACCAAATAGTTTACAACATAGAGTTCTTCTTTATTTCCGTCTAAATATTTTTATTTAAGAAAACTCCTCTTTCAACTATTTTCTAGTCATAGGATTGTATCAAAGAATCTTAATTATTTCGCATCATTTCTGATAAGAGCTTTTGAATTTTTCAATATTTTGATGAAAACTTTTGATTTTTGGACACTTCAAACTCCATAAAATCCACTGAATTGCAAAAATCGCATCATTCAAAAAGTTGCTCAATTTTATCAAAACATCGGGCTTCCAAATCATAAGAATAAAAAGATGACTTTATAGCAGGGCTTGTTTAGCTCGGATCTGAATCCGCATACTTTTAGCAAGTATACAGTTGAGAAGGTACGAATGAAGGTGCATAATAAATCCTGCCATTCGTTTTCTGTTCTAACAAATCTGTTAGCTGATTTTCAAAAGAAAAAAAAAAGAATCTGATTAATAAAGACTTTGTATAATTTTGTTTACAAAGAATTCAATATTAAGCTTTTTGATAACCGCATTTGAATCTTTCTTTGAAAAATCTAAGAAATGTTACTTATACAGTTTTAGACCTTCAAAATCATCGATTTTCATCACACTGAAAGTTTTCAAACAGACAGTGATCATCTTTTCCACATCATGTATTTAAAATAAAATGGTAAAAGTGGACAGTCTGTATAGAAGAATATAAGAAAATGATTGG